>JAANSM010000146.1:0-42805 GCA_036850725.1 Orchesella villosa | reverse complement strand
ATCTTGTTATTGACTATTCGTGGTACATACAAGTAATAGACATGTGTCATGGGATTTCTTATCTAACGCCTTCCCAGGACTTCTTGCTGATGTCCGCACATTGCATTATCACAATGGACAAGTGATAAGCATATATTATGAGATTGTCGTAAAATCAAAACTAAGCTTCCATGAACTGTACATTAGCGAAAATGATTACGTGATGTTCCTTCAACATTCAACTTTCTGCTGTTTGATGAAGGTTTGAGTGATATCTGATACCAAAGGATGAAAGAAAAGCATAACTTTTATTATTGCACATCTGCCTGACGCCACTTTCACGAGTCATCGCTTCTAAATGAGTCTCCGTTTTTATCAGTTATCTGTTTCTGCTTGGTTTTCACTATTGTCAATGTGAAGTGTTAATAAAGGGAATCTTATATGAAATATGATTTCAGTTGACCGTGAACCAAACGTTGAACGTATGGTAAGCGAAATGAAGTTGATATCAGCATCATATATTGATTTACGTGACGGGAACATGTCCTTTGACTTTTCCCAACCTCAATTTACATTTCCTGTAACAGAACTTCTCGTAAAGTTCTGACCTATGGTTTGATAGAACTAAGAAGGTGAAATGCTATTAAAAACTGATGAACTTTATCAGTTACACGAGAAACAACTCAAATACCTAGTCCCATGCCTGTTACACACATATAATATGTGTAGAACTTCCGTAAAGATGAAATAATGCATGAGACGATGGCAGAGCACTCTTTTTGGCAGACTCTTATGACTCTTGTTCAGATTCAAAGGCTCTTGCTTGTGGCTGTTGCAACAAGAACCAGCCTATCTACCATCTACTGGGCTACCTGAAGAATTGATTCTCCTTCTTTCTCCATAGAATCGCTGACTCACTTTTAGGCTAGCCGTCGAAAGCAGAACAAAGGACTAAATCATAGAGCCATTGGATCATTGCTATGAGTGAAATCATGAAATTAGTAACGACTTTGAAAAACTGGAAAGCACAGGACTTTCTTTTCTACGATTGATTGTCTCTAGTCAGTTGTTACTGAATAGCAAGTTACTGCTAATAACTGACAACTGATAACTCTAGGATATTCATATTACGCCTTTTTAATCCTTTTAATCAAATGCTTATGTGTGACTGATGAAAGCTGAGAACAGCATAATATGTCTGTTTGCAATATGGTGATTATTATATCATGGTTGGTATTAAAATTGAATAAAGTTGCAATATTTGTAAATGTGCTATATTTTATTGACAACTATTAAATCATATAACGTTTGGTCATTCTCATTTGTGTCATTTTCCTCATTAGTTTAATTGCATGTTATCCACGTGAAAGTGAAAGCGTTACGTTTGATACATGACAAATTATTGTACAAAGACATCTTACTTTCTATAGACGAATTGTTTGATTGGGCTGTAATCACGTTTGGGAAAGCATAGCATGCATCAACTTTCAAACAAAACATTTCATTTTTCAGCTAAAGTCTATAAACACACAAGAGAAAGCAGAAATAAAGTTTTCATTTTCTACACTGTTAGCCGAACAACTAAAAGCAATTTTAATCATACGATACAATTTCATTTATCGCCCACAGAAGCTATGCCTTGATGCCTATATTGAATTCATAGGTAATGAATAGTTCTATCACCAGTAACGAATAATTTTCGAAAATTAACAGCTCATTCATAATGAACGCTATACGTTCAAGGTTCAAGGACAGCCGCTAGCCGGAAGTCTGCATGCAGAATTCTTCTTCATCCACGTTTTGTATGCATTTCACATATATCATATCAGCATTTACGGAAACATTTTTTACGAATCTATTCATAACTAACTGCTTTCGGCAGCTTTGGGTTAGCTAAGCAAACGTGGTTACTACTGCTCATAATCAGTTTAGACTTCTTATGAGACGATATCAAACATCTCAGGTAGAAAGTTAGAGGAAAGGTGGAAGGTGAAAGTGAGATAAATTAGTACCACGCAGCTGTGTTATGCTGCCGTGTATTTATGTACAACGGATGTTGGATCTAAGTATACCTATGCACCTAACCAACTTTTAGTCTGTAGCTTTCTCTTTCACCATTGACCGCAAGACAATATTACAATATGACAATATACATCATTTGTGCAATTCATTGGTAAATTGCGCTACCCTAAAAACCACAAAGGTATATCTTACAAATGGTAAAGTTGAGATGATGCTGAAATAAAACAAAGAAAAATCATTAATAAATGAGCATAATTACTCTCCGCATGATATATGAGGAAGACTCCATCCTTCAATACGAGTGATTCATTTGTGACAATTAAGTTATCGAATCATGCGAATTCAAGAAGGATATAGATGGGAAAGAGAGTGAGAATAGGGCTTCCCATAAGTATATATTTGGAATGGTCTCTCTCTATACTCTGGCCCTACATTGCCTTCTCTTTTCTCTGGTGAATTTCGTAGAGGATGAGAAACCCGGAAGTCAAACTTGACCACCATGTTATGGTATGGGTTGTCAGCAAATAGGTCTAGTCACTAGTTAGTGACCAGCTTCTGGGCACTCTAGTCAAACATTCGCCAGAAGATGACTCGACTATTCGACTGTTAATATCATAAAATACCTAAGATAAATTATACAATTTTAATGGGTACTTTAAAAATACAAAGATCATATATTAGTATATGTGTTTAAAAGTATCTTTTCACTTCACAACATATATTTGCATGCAACATGAAAATCAAACTTTCACCAAAATTCTGCATTCTGCACATGCCTAAACCAACAAAAGTGCATAGTAAAAGTGAGACTACCTGTCAACTTTATCAGAATAGAATAGAATAGAATCTTTATTAACGAGTTAATCCATAACTCGGAAGCACCGATTATACATCGTGTGTGATAGTCAATCCATAATTATTAATAGTTTCAAATCAATACATAGTCGTAACCAAATTATATCAAAAAGTAAATTAAAAATACAGAATCATAAGATCATAAAAACATTGCCAATCAAAATCAATATTCATTTACATTATTACAGTCAACTTGTGTCACCCTTTCTCAAAAAAATTAATGACGGCATTCAAAAAATGATACATGTAAATACTTCAGACATCTCAAGAATAGAAAAATAATTTATGCCAAAATTGTTTATATACGCATGTATTGCTGCGCTGAGTTTGGAATATCAGAGGCGACGATGTTAATCCGAGTCGTCATCCGATAGTGATATCAAATATCGAATTCCACGTAGCGTTAGTTTGCTCCCTTGCACTACTGCAGACGCTCCAGTACACACAACGGCCGATGCTCCATTCATAACCAAGGCTGGAGTGACACCATATTTATACCCCAATGCTGCGGATGCGGCTGTTGCTGCAACTGGCAATCCTATTGCAATCCCTGTGGCTGTTGCTCCTAGAGTCCCTACACTGGAGAAAACCCAGCCTCCAGCAGAGACGATTGCCCATCCAGCAGATCCTGGGTCCATGACTTTTTTTCCAATTAACAATTAATCATTAATTTGTTATTTGTCTGCCCTGCAACTCAAACAGCAACGTTTTTCTGACCACTGACTGTTGATTAATTACTGTAAAATTTGTTTTACTGATTACATACGGATCTCTAAATCCCTAGAAGATTGCCTTGAATGAAAATGCAATGTTTATGCACTTATATTGGCATAAATGTGAAATGAGTAGGTACATCGTATCACACGTCCTCACACCAGATGCTTTTTGTTTACAAGCTCTCTTCGCGGCTCCTATATACAATATTTTGAATGCACTAAATTGTGGGAATCCTGTAAAAACATTCTCTGGGGCCAGCGGCTCAAGTGTTAAATAGTGGAAGTGGCAGTGGTAGATTTAGTTGCGTACAACCAACTTAATACTACTCTTCTAGGGTTACCACCACCACCTGATTATAGACACTATCACCTTTCAAGTTTGGAATTAGGGATGTCATGATCTCATCTCCGGGAAAGTACTTTTTGTAGCTGCTTCTAAAAAAGTATTTGACAATTTAAGTATAAGTCTAGGATCTTCAATCTTACTCAGAACTTGGGTAAAAGCTTTTTCAGGTAGATTATTTTTTCAAAAGTCAAAGAAAGTTGATAGTGTGTAGTGTAGGAAGGTTGAAAGTCATTAGCTGTCAGCGCAAGTGACATTTAAAACTAGCCAGTTTGTTACATATGTCAGCCGGTAGTCGAGAAGATTATTTAGGAGGTGGAGGTAGGTCAGACTTTTCGTCAGCTGGCGGAGGCTCCTCGGATGCTGGTGGAAGGTTCGGTGGGATGTCTAGTCCGACACATGGAGGAGCTGGGGATGGAGCTCAAAATCCACAAGAGAAGGTTAATACTGGTGCTATTTTACCAATAAAACATTTTGTTTGCATATTTATATTACTTATATTAAAACTGCTCAGTTGCTGTACTATTCAATATCTATGAACTCATGACTAATCGAATATTGATTATTGATTTTGGTTGCAGCAAAGATATCGTTTCAACCAAGAGGAAATGCGAGCCATTCGAGAATGGTATGTTAGTGGATAAGTTTTATGGTATATCTTTATGTTGTTTGTATGTAATAATGGAGCTGTAATTGATTTATTATTTTCATTATATGTAAACTTACAGTAACCGGGAAAGTTTCTATTACCGTTGTCTTCCCATTGGAACTGGCTTTGGGCTTGCGGCATATTATGGTGTCAGATACGGTATAGTAACTACTCTTTCAAATATGAAGATTCCATTGGATGTTGGAGTTGAATGGACGTACAACTTGTGAATTTTAATTTGGGCAGGATATCTAAAACCAAGTGCTCGGTTTGGGGCAGGACCTAAAATGTTTGCAGCATCAGTACTTGGCTACTTTCTAGGAAAATTTTCTTACCAAAGTACATGTGCTGAAAAACTCATGGCGTTGCCTAATAGCCAATTAGGGGAACTGTTACGGAAGCAAAAAGGACGAATGGGAATATCAGAAACGTAAGTTCTCACCATTTCTGCTATTCTTCTCTATAGCCAACTGTACTCTTAAGCGTCCCACAATAAGTAAGGCGTTTAAGCACTAGATGTTTGACATGAGGTTTAACATTAACTTATTGAAAAACTTCAAGCAATACCAAACCAACACCAAAAATAGTAAAAGAACGATGATCGAGGAACTGATACTTTACGGAAAGTCATTGCGATTTGCTGATCGACTATGGTTGATTAAGGCCTACCAGTTTCAAACTCGAGTTCCTCGAATGTTTCAAATTCTTCGTAATCATAATTTTGCGAAGATGAAACATATGCACGTAGTACGAAAGAAGTTACCATTACTCCATAAACGCCGAAATAAATGTTTGACCGGGCAGTGGTTAGCAATCAAGTTTTGTCCATATATTGCAGCCTGCAAGTTGTCAATTAACTATTTGTGCTGGATCACTTCCTTTAAAAATAATTGTTTAACTCCTTCAAGTCGCAGAATGTCTTAAAGGACTTGGTTTTTAGTATCGGTCGAACGTTGACCTATGCATTTTAACAAGCAAAGAAATCCTAAAGCATCATAATATACAGTTTTAGTCTGCAATCTGCATTGCATAAAACCCTCATAATAGCGAATTCGCTATCGCGAGGTACAGGAAAGGAAAGCTAGAACTAGAACTCTGATAACTCCCTATAAAATACTGTGACTTAAATTACATTACAAGGCAGGCTTTGAAATCTGAACTCATGAGTGCTCCGCAAGTGGTTAAACTTCCTTCCAATATCGTGTTAGTCCCACTCACTTTATGTTCTTAAACCATATAGGTTATCTATGGAACCTGGATTTGCCACACCAGCTCCAGTAGGTGCACCCGCATTCTCAAATTCTGATTTAACCCAATCTCATTCGTATTCTGATGTGGGTGACACGCAACCCATGAGTGGCTTTGATAATGCGTCCAGTGGTTACAATAGCTACGACATCAGTCAGCAGCAACCGTCTTATGATACAACTCACCAAATGCTAGATGATGAAAATTTACCTCAGAAGCGACCTCAGTTTGCTGCTACTAGCTACGATGATCTGCGTCGCCAAAATAGAATAGATTATGAAACTAGACAGCATACTTCTCCGGTTAGCACACAGCAAAGTAATCCAAGCGCAAGTGGTGGTGGTGGTTATGACGGGTAAGAATGTTTTCTGCAATTCTGAAGTTTCTACAGTTTTAGAACGATGTTATGAATATAATTGATGAACTAATCTTGATAAAAAATTTATTCAGATTGCAAAGTAGACGCAGTCAGCCTACATATGAAAACCAAGGAAAAGCCAAAAATAAGTACGGTGACGTTTGGGATGATAAGCCTTCAAGCTATTAGTATGTAGTAAATATTGCGATAATTTATGAAAAAGTTAGTAAATGTACTTGTTCATGCATAGATATTCTTGCGTGATTTATGACAATATGTTGCATTACAAGTTATGGAACGTATTTAACTGTTTGGGAATTATGTTAATAATTATGAAGCAACGTACGTACGTGCTCGTTAGTAGGATACATGTCAAAAAATTGAATATATTGTATCGAAAACATTAAGTTCTATCCACAACTTACTATTCTCATCATTAATTAATTAAAAGTGAAAGCGTAGGACAGGTCCAGGCTTTTGCTCCAAAAGATGCATTTCATCAATATTTTGTTCAATCAATTGCTGCTTGTATTCCGTTTGTGCTTTCTTCTCTCCTTCACTTCTGGGGTCTTGTGGTTTGTAAGAGTTAAAAAGAGCAGTTTCAGTCTTAACGGTTTCAGCGTAAGACATGCTGGCGGCTAATAATGCCCTTTGCATGTCTTCATCAACTTGTGGAATTTCAACGAAGGCTCTGACAACAACCGCTTTCTTCATGTTGCATTGAGTTTCGTGGGGCTTCAGAGAAATTCGAGGGTTCTGGGTAGTACTCCTGCATGCGATGTTATAAATTCCTGCGGCACAGATTAGATTTAGTCATGCAATGTTACTTTGTTCAAATACATTGGTTTGTCGTATACAATTATAATATAGTGAAACGAATTTCAGAAAGCAGTTCAGTTGAGAACCCTTTGAATAAATTATAACTAACTAACCTTTTAAGTCTTCAATATCCGCTGGATATTCCCCAATTTCTGTTTCGGCCAATGGAGCTTTCAGTGACCTTTTCTTGAGCTGCTTTGAAGTACGACCGACAGTTGTTTCCGCCGCAGCTTGTTCTTCTTCAGTTTGCTCCTCCTCTTCTATAGCATTCGCCACAGATTCTCTTCGCTTTCCCTTTCGCTCTTTTTCTTTCTATCTCCGGAAAAAATAACAAACAATAAGTATAATTGTACGTATTATTTAAATAGTTTCTAAATGTTCAACTTAGTGTTCAGAATATGTGCTACCTTGGCATGTTTCTTGCCTTCCTTGTCCTTTTTTTCTGAAATTACAATAAGAATATAATGTGTTTAAAATGTGTCGCTTGTCAATTGTGTACTCCAGATAATGCATACTTTTCTTTTTCTTGTCTTCTTCTATAATGCTTGGTGCTGGTTTTCGGAAACTATTTATTCCAGAGTGAGCAGAGTCAGTACGTTCTCCTTCATATTCTTCGTCTTCGTCCTCTTCTTCAAACTCGTATTCCGACGGAAGGTTTGACGGTTTTTCCACTACATCATCTATCGATTTTGACGGAGTCATTTTTTGTATCTTAAACAGATTTTTAGCGTCAGGCATAAATTGTGGTCGTCTGGCTGTGGGAATGAATCAGTCGATTTAGTTAACGCAAAATCTATAGAATGCTAGCAATGCTAGCATTACTTTTCATATGCCATATTATAAAAACTTGTGGGATAAGCTCACCATGAGCAGCAGAAAGTACATAACCAAACCATCGCAGATCATTTGGATTGGCAATTTTCAAATGTTTATTTGTTACACCCTTGGGCCTAAACATGGGCTCAATATATGGCCTAGTCCACATTCCGTGAGGATGCTCATCTTCGTCAACTGGTCTCATCACAGTAATAAACTTCCTTGGCTGCCTTTTCGGCAGTGGGTCAAATATTACCATTGACTCCTGACTTCCATAAGCCTTTGTCACAATCTCATCCACCACACCCTTTTGCATAAACTGAAACCCCGTCAAGTCACGTTTTACAACAAAGATCTTAGTTTTTGGCAAGCTTCCCGAACAAGATTCCATATACGACTGTTTTATCGAGCGAAATCTCTTGGCTGCCGTTATAAGATGCTCACTTGATGTGTTTCGTAGTATCCCAGCGAAGTAATCCTTTGGCAAAGCGGAATATTCAGCTAAGGAGTCAATTAGCTGTTGCGTTGATTGCTCTTGCTTATTTTCCTGCTTCGTTTTATCAACTACGATGCCTCCGTACAAGTCCATTGTAAACCGATTATCCCACGAGTCTACTGATTTGCAGAGCGTTGACTCATTGTCAAATTTGAGGAAATCCCCTACATCATCATCTTCTCCATTTCTTAAAGTAGGTCCCTCCGCTTCCTGTGCATTTGACTGCTCAACGTCTGCATCAACTTCCTTAGGTGCTCCAGTCTCACCTTGTGCTCCACCAGCATCTCCCTCATTAGCCTCATCTTGGCCTGTGCCTGGAGATACTGATGAGGAGTCCACTTGACCTGGTGATGGACTTCGACTTTTGCCTTTGTCACCCACCTGGATCGCTGATGCTATTCGAGTACCTCGTAATTTCCTTGCAGCAGGGTCCTTCTGCCTAATTTTAGCATGGGACTTGGATTTCTCCCTCTCAAAATTACGACGACTACTTTTCTTTCCTCCGAGGGGCGAAGAAGCTCGCTTTTGCTGAAGCGACTCTGTTGCACCCAATTTACCTTCAGTTTCAGTCAAGGTCTCTATTAATTTTGCTGGAGAGGGCACTGTTGCATTCTCTTGTCCTTTCATTTGTGGTTTTGGCACAGATCCAGTGTGCCATAAGCGAACACTTGTCATGTTTGGCACTGATTGCCTTCCCATTTCACAAGGCGGATATGATAAGATTGCTCTATTTTTATCCACATCTAATGAATACTCGTCCGTTGCTGTTATTCGAATGTTTCCATCAGCAAAAATACGAATCCATTCACCGTGTGGCAATTTTAAGTGTGCATTTCCAGAAAGAGTATTGAATAACACTGTGCAATAGTTAGGATGCTCTATCATGTACTTCAAGCCAACAAAAACCCAGTCATCAAACTCCTCAGGATTTTCTTGCACGACCATCCTTGTTGTAAATCTGGTGCCATCGGGATAATGAGTGATGACGGTGCCATCATATCGGTGTAGATAAACAACGCCATCCTGTCTCCGTCGAAATATTTCTCCACCTGACAAAGGACCTGTGGTAAAAACATAAATGGGGTTACTTGAGACTTTCTTCCCGTTTTCGACTTTCCACAGTTGGCCGTTTGGAAGGATGACTTCTCCATTGAATATTTTTACAAGTGAAGCTGAGCCAAAAGTGGAGGAAATATTTTCATTGTCTCGCCTCGCGCTGAAGTAATAGATAAACAGCAATAAAGATACAGTACAAAGGCTATACAATTACGAAGACATAAAAATGATACATGCATGTCGCTTTGTGATTATTATTCATACTTTGCAGCTAGTTCAGTAACATTTGTGGTCACACCACGAGCCGTAAGAATTTGAATGCTGCCATTGAACAGGAATTTAATAACTGAGCCATCCATCGTATAGTAACGGCTAGCTTCGATTAGTGATCTTGCCGATCCAGCGCCAAGATAGGCCTGCTTCACAACACGAAGTAAGGGCGGACCTGGTAGGTCTTCTACAGAGCAGCAGCATCCAGAAGGAAGCGTCACTTTGAAAATATGAGCTAAAGGTTTAATCAATCGAACAGCGTCATCCCAAGGTGGAGCAAAAAACAATTTTCGCTTCCGTTGCACTTCCTCCTCATCCTCAGAGTCACTCGATGGGTACATCCAATCACCAGGTTCCTCCTCTGCAGCAGCAGTTGGTGCAGCCATGAGACCATCCGCCTCTGCCGTTATTGAAGGTGTGTCACCTAAGCCAATGACAGTTTCACCCTCAAATAGATCTTTCTTGGCTGTACTTTCACCTCCAGTTTCGTCATCTACGGGGTCAGTTGTCTTTTCATCTTCTGGCTCATCCTCTGCTTTTTTGGATTGTAATTTCTTCTTGCTTCTTTTCTCAAGCTTCTTTTTCTGATCGGGATCAGGAGATCTCTCTGGAACTTTACGACCCTTTTTCTCCTTTTGTAGTTTTTTCTTTTTTGCATCTAAGGATTTATTTAATGTTTATCCGTAACTCAATTTCCAAACATGAATAATTGTGTGTGTGTGTATGCGAGGCTGCTAAATTGTAAAATCTTACCATCACCTCCTACCAAGCGTTCCGCACTAACCTCTGCAGCTCGAAGTCCTGCACTACGATTACTTCTATCACTCCGTCGTCCTCCAGATTCTCCACTGATCCGTTTCTTTCCTGGAGATGTAGGAACCTCACCAGTCACATCTTTGTCTGGTACCCCAAACACTTCATTGAGCTTCTGTTCCACCTCTTTACCAAACAGGATCTTTTCATAGGAAAATAGCTCCTGATCCTGCCTGCTCCCGTCTTTCATTGCAACTTTCATGTACGGAGCTGCTTCCTCCGCTCTTAAATCTTGGAAAGCACAAATAGTACCGTTGGAAAGTACAATATGGAAGTAGGGACAGACTACATAGTCTTCTGAGCTCAAGTCAAAATCGTGAGGAATGTAGTATGGGTAGAAATATGATTGGTGTCCATTTTTCGCCACGCTTAACTGCATCATTCGGAATTCTGGCTCAATTGTTGAGATATCGTAGCGTATAATTGTTCCATCCATTGGAAATATATAAAAAGTATCATTGCCCACTACTGCTACTCGTTTGCCAAGATCAAAGCATGTGAAATTGAGGGATGATCTTATCAAATTCATTTCTTTAACAAAATAATTAAAAGTTATTTCGCATCTGAATGAAATTAAAAAAATAGTGACTAAAAAGTGAATTAATTAACCGGATGGTCTGGAATCTTCTGGGAAAGCAAGGGCATTTGCAGCAGCTTGCATAGCAGCCATTTTTTCCTCGTCATTTTCCGAAGGTCTTTTTGGTCCTTGTTCACCCGAGCTTCCAGTTCCCGGTGTTGCGTCTTTCTCTTTATCATCTGACTTTCTTTTACTCTGTAAAGAACCTCCCCCGTCCTTACTACCACGAGGATTCTCTTCAAACTTGATGCCTTTGCTATTATTATTACTGCTACTAGGATTTTGAACATCACGTCGGGTTTTAGCTGACTCTGCCAAGGGAGAACCCTGCTGAGCTACTCCATCAGGAACTTCAACAGCCACTTCTTGTGTCTCATCTGTTTCTATTTCTACTGGCAAAGAATTTCTTTGAGTTTTGGTACTTTCGGGAGACTTTCTGGGTTTATTAGGTGGAGATTGGACTTCTGCACCTTTTGTAAGCAATGGTGGCAGATTTTTGCCGACGGAATGACGAGCGTTTTCAACCATTATCTGGTACTTGATGCTTGGGACAAGGAGCCATTGTTCCTAAGATAGAACATTGCTTAATAATTACCTAATAATATGCCTATTGTTTCATTGTTTCTAAGAAGTTATATGATGCTAAAGCTGAACCTCGGGAATAATGTTGAGTAATGTATTAATGTTGCATGTTTCCCCCATTTCCAAACGTTTTGTGGAATCCATCGCTTCGATCCATTTGAGAACATCTTGGTCATTCATTGTGTACTCTAAATCAAATTTAAAAAATTGAAGTTAATGTCTTAAAGACACTTATGATAACATCCATAATTATAACATGTAAACTTTCATAGTGCTACCAAGAAAGTGCTGAAGTCCAGGCAGTGTTTTCAGTCGAAGATAAAACTGTGTTTCCGCTGTTAATTCCTTAGGACTTGGATTATTAAATATGAAGAGCAGAGTGTCATAAAATGGGCAGTACATTCTTTGCATACTAAGATAATCTTGGGTGGCTTCATTTAGCATTTGAACTGTTTGAATTGGTACAAGCTCTTCAACAAAATTCCAGTTTTTCAAGTCACCCAGCAAAATCCCTTCTCCGCCACCAATGTCCATTCCATACGAGAACAAATATTTTTCTACCCACTTTGACAAATCTAATGCACCACTCTCATTTATTGCTAACAGAGCAGGGCACTCGAGTAAAGCTTGTATAACGGATTTGTCATGGATGTCATCAAACCACTGCTCTTCACACGCGATAAACCTCTTTTCTTTCCCATTTGGCTGCATTGCGTTGAAACCGTCACTTTTATTTTTTCCATCGCCACCAACCATATTTTCTAAATCTTTCATGGGAGCCTTTTCCCAAACTGATTTAGTTTTTCGGACTTCTGCCGTTGGTGCTGTACCCTCCTTCCTTTCTGTTTCCGTTGAAGTTGTAGTTTTTGCGTCAGTATTATCAATTGGGGATTGCACAGGAGATTCCTCATCGTTTTCTGCCTTTTCCAAACCTTCATTGTCGACCTTTTCTGTGTATTCCGGTTGGGTTTGAGCATATTCTACGGCGGATTCAATGGCATTATTTGCCGTTATACGAGCCACCTTCGTTGGATCCAGTGTGGGTTTTGGTGGGGCTGCAGCTTTTTTATGCTTAGACTAGAAGAAGCATGCTCCAGAATTAATTAAATTATTCATCATTTGGAGGTTAACGGTACGGTAAAGTTGGTTTCTAAGAATGACTACTAACCTTCTTCTTTTTAATTTTCTTCTTTGTTTCGGAAGTTGCAGATGGAGCATTCATTTCTTGGGTTAATGCTGTCGTCTGCTTAAGAAAGTTGTCCATGTCCACTTCTGTATACGGCAAAGATGTTCTCTCTGTTCCTGGAACTTGCTCAGTTTGGGTGTGTCCAAAAGATGCGATGGTAAGTTCATGTGACGAGGTTGGAGATATAACAAAGTGGAGCCCTGTTTTCCTGCTTACTGCCAGATAGTTACGATCCATGTCGAGATTTGTTCCTGGGAACTTATTGTCACTTTCATCACGATTTTGGTAATAGACTTCGTCCGAAATTAGCATTTCACTAGGTTTTGAAATGTCAGGTATCGATTTATTCTTGCGAGACTCTGCTTCTTTCTGGAGATGCACTTCCACTCCGGCACTCATTAGTAGGTGCAAAATGTAGAACATGTCTTAAAGTTCGATGAAAAATTAGAGAAAGTAAACTAAATTAAGAATGTAATAGCCGTTGTGCATTTGTATTCAAAATCGAGCTCGAGCATACCTTCAAACTGGATCATGTCAGGAGGTAAGAAATACATGAAGTGATTTAAATTCCCTAAAAGTTTCATGTAAAGTCCGCGATTGAAGTCGGGTACATTGTTCCACAGGAATCCTTGTATATTTCGAATGTCTCCTGATAATTGGCATGATGCTATTTTGGCAGCCATTGACTCTGTTTTTCAACGCAGAGATAGGCTTACATTACCCCATCTAACCCAAGTTAACACTTGCATTTCATAACACTTGCTAGGATTACAGTTACACTTTACATCACATACCATTTAAATGGCAACTACGGATGCTAGCATAGTCCCCTGATTTTATGTACATTGGTGTTTTAAACAATGGCTGCGATTTCAAAGGAGTATTAGTTCGTTCCGTGTCCCCTTTCCCGTCACCACCCTCAGTCGTTTTTTCACCTTTCACTTTTTTTGAGCCGGGGTCACCAGGTTTTGCTGTAATACCCCAGTCCGTTTTTCCAAAAGTGGATTTACCCATCTTCAGCCCGGCCAGAATGTCCTCTTCATAGCATGGTGGTGGTGGCGAAAGACCAGCTTCTAGATCCAGTGTGTACGTTACCTGTTTGACATGATATTGCTAAAGTTTGTTATACATTTCCTTGAGCTAAGAAAATAAAGTATTTTGATGGAATGCTATCTAACCTGCTGCACGACAGCTTCAAGCAAGATAGTAACTGACATGCACTCAGCAGGAATGTTTTCAACGATTTGGTCGTAAATGTCGTGTGGAAGGGACGGCTCCAATGGTTGAAGCTTTAAAATAGATATTTTGAAATTAGTATTGGCCATTAAAAGTTAAATTAAATCTGAAATTCAGGCCATTTTGTTATTAAGTCAGGATCTTACTTGGGTAACATCAGCCGCACTAGTAAACTCATGGAACCACTCTTCTAATACGAGCATTTCGTAGACACGTTTAGCGACTTCGTCAAATACTTTTGAAACGTAAAACGTCAAACCATCCGGGCTATCAAGATATTGCTGTTACATGTCCCAATAAATACTTATAGGAGCAATATACTTTCTGACAAAATATGTTTAGTTAGTATACTTGTATAATATGTCAGTTAATACTTTGTTTTCTTCCGGCAGTTTAAAATTCATCAAAGCAATGTCATGAAACGGTGACTCTGCTGGTGCCGAGTTATACATTTCTGCAAGGGTTGCCCAAAATTTTGTGACGTTGGCATTTCTAAGGGGCATTGTTAAGTGAGGGATTTCAAATAAACTTAGAATGAAATTGATAAACAGTACTAGTTGTATTTGATTTCTTTCTAGCGTTTCATACTGCGTTTCAGGATCAAGCGGCAAGCGTTCCATCGCTTTAAGGTATTGGGGAAGGACATTGCGGGGTCGAAATGTTCCTGGGATACTGTCTTCCACATCAAGAATACTAAAGTTGTATTTGGTTACACTCTCATCCGTCATCAGAAGAATGCCATCAACAATTACACCTTTTTGTAAAACAAAAATCTGGAGTTTACTTCTAACTGGAGAAAACTCAGAAATCGTATATTACAAAGCTCATTTAATTTACCAATTTTGCGAAGCTCGTCAATAATTCGTGGATTATAGAATCCCTGAAGTAGCACATAACTTCGTGGGCCTTTTATTGGCGTGTCGTCTGAAAGAGAAAAGCCAGTTTCATGTAATCCTTTCATTGTTCGTAAGAGCATAAATATATGCACTTGACTTGGTTTATGACATGAGCCAACGTTACCGATAACTTCAAATTCTGGTAGGGGAACTTCCCCTCTCTTCCGCATTCTCGTTTTTACACCAATATTACGTGCACCATCTTTAGTGCTCTGATCATCGGGTATTTCCTCAATCTTCCCAGTTTTACTCTTCTTACGTGGTTGCTGAGCAGTACCGACTTCAGTAGGAGGCGGTGGTGGTGGAGGCTCTCGTATACCGAATGGATCTCCACCGCCACCTGCCTCGTTGTTTTGGATAGCTACAGTTATCGGTGGCACGTATCGGACATAATCCTTTGATCTCGCTCCTGCTAGTTCCATTTCCTGTTAGGGTAAAGTGATAATTTTCGAAGAAACATAATCAGATACGATTACGTTTACTACTTTAGGATGCAATTGAATACAATCATTGCTGTACAACTTACTCTTGAAAAAATATCAGCATCAATTTCAGTGGAAACTGCATCTTTTATTCCTAACATCGTCAGCTTAACTGCTTCAGCAAAAATATCTTGCCTTTCCATATAATTTTCGTCTTGTGCCTGCCCCTCGCGTTGACCGGAGCTTACCAGAAATCTCTTAACTCGCTAGGATGTGGAAATAATTAACATAATATTAACATTATATGAATAATTATGATAAATCGATTGCCCATTCAGCTTTTAGAGCATACCTCAGCGGTCTGAGCTCCAGATATGCAAGTAAACTTTCTCCGAACTCCACTTTCTACAGCTCTTAGTAAAAACTCGCCATACTTTGATAATTGTGGAGAGTCTTCCATCACCAGGATCAGGCAACATGAGAATCCTTCCTAATTATAGGAAACTTTCAAACTAATTAAACCTTTCGTATGCAACCGTACGATGCTTCATGTTTTATCTCTTTTACGTACATTTAACAACTTGGCATTCCGCACGGTTTCACTGTTCCACTCTTGTTGGTCATTTCCAGTTGGTTTCGGTGTGAACCCATCTTTAGTAGCTTCTTCTTTTGAATCCCTTCTACTATTATGACTACCGGTTTCTACATCCCCAGCTGCACCAGCAGTTACTTCTTGGGGATCGACTGGTGGCACATTTTTCACCGACCTTTTTTTCTTTGCTGTTGTATCTGCTTTACTTTTACTACTTTGCTTTGTGGTCCTATACGAAGGTCTTTCTTTCACGACAACCTCTTTCTCCTTCTTTCCCATGTTACAATCTACGGGTTTATCGGGGTATTATACATATACACTTGAAAGTATTTCACCCCAACCGTTGATATAAAAATAATATCTTAGACTTCTGAAAGACTGTCGCCTACTTCTGAAATGTCATGAATTCTCAACAGAAATGAAGCAAGCTTGATGATTTGTTGTTAGGGAGGATCGGACGATTCGAATTATTATCATTGTAACATCATGAATTTCGAATTCGTATTATGTATGAGCATGAGTCATGGATGTGCCATGTGCAATCGGCTAAGTGCACATTTCTAAATACAGTTTTAGCCAAGATGGAATTCATTGGAATATCTTGTTGAGTGCAAAGTAGGTGAAAGTGAAAGAACTTTAAACTACAAATGCCATAAAAATAAATAATCAAAGTGTGGATCTTTGTTTTGTTTTAACTTGAATTTCAAAACGTTTCATTTTCACTTTTATTCTCAAATCTTCATTAATGTTTCTTATTATATTTGTATGCTACATGCTACATTTGTTATTTTCACATGCACAACACTCCTTAAAGAAGAGTTTCATCTGCTAACTGTACATTATATAAAATCGCGTGATACCATACTTAGCTTCAATTTATACTTCGAGTTTTTTGCTGGTATTATTTAGGACGTGCGGAGGTATTTCAATGCTTTCTACATTAGAAGATAGTTTCTTTGGTGGTACAGCAATGTCGTACTTTTCCAAAAATTCCTTGAAACCCAACTCTTTTCCCTGCAATGGATTTTTGCACGATCCTGCAAAAACTATCAAGTCAGACTTCATATCAACTATTTGAAAGTAAAAAGAATGATCCACACGAAATTCAATTATTTCCGGGCCTGGATCATCCCCACAACCTGAAGCTTTGTGAGATTCCAATTCATCAGGCATATTTTCAAAGTGGCCTAGGAAAATTTAACAATTACCAAGAATTTCAGTGTTCGCAGTCAACGTACGTGAATGGACAACAACGATATAAATAATGTGTATTTCCTTACTAGGGAGCTTGGCGTTTCCTGTTTCATTAATGTCAATGACCACCTTTTGAAGAATTTGTGTTATGCTCAACTCCTTTGGCGAAATATGAACCAAACCTGAAAAATCAGCTTTGCCGTTTTGAAATATTGTCTCCACTCCCACCTTCATGATAAAATCGAATATAAAGAATTTCAAGGATATAATTATTTATCGCTTATTATGAATCGATGACTTTTTATGAAAGTGCAAAAGTAGTAGAAGCATTGTAAATAGCTGTATACCTCTTTCAATGGACTTTCTAAATCAATCGTGCAATCAATTCTCAAGCGAGGAAGATAAACTTGGAATCTTGAGTCGGACGCTAACTTTCTTCTGAATTTGTGCATATCCTGAAAGTATTGAGTTGGAGAAAGTGATTCTAATCCTGATTCTATAATTGGTAGCCCACCTTTTCTATTCGGAAGAAAGATTACTAACGCGAGTCGTTCTCCCTGTAATATAATATCGTAAGATTTTAATATGAAACACAAAAACACAATAATCATAATAATTATTTTTATCATCATAAGGGATTTGCACCTTATATGGAAGTACTAAGGCTCGGCAACTCAATTTGTTAATTGAAACATATAACAAATTCTTCAGCAGTCTCGACTTCATCATTGGCACGTCTACAGCTTCCTTTTCGTTGATGAAAAATTGAGCTTCATGAGTGAACGCTGGATTAAATGGATGAACCCAGTTCCCCATAAAGTACATGGGGACAACAAAAATGATTTTGTTCCCATCCGTCCTTTTGGTTAGGATGTCTCCTAGTTGCTTACTTCCGACCGAATGGGCCCAATGATTAATTTTTTCGAATTCTTTCTCCCGATTTTCAATAGAAAGGTCAACTTCTTCAATTTCCGCTGCATGGTAAAGAACTTTTAGTCGTTTTAAGTAAGAGTTTTTCGGTTTATGATTCACATCCACAAACATTTTGTATGCATGCTTAAAGGTTACTGAAGCTGGGTCATCCTATAATAAATACATAAAACGTCTCACTTTAATTTAATCTGTCCGGTGAAAGCTATTTAAGGGAAAGCGTATAACAAATAAACCTTTATGCAATTTAGAAGGGCTGAAATTCCAATAATCATTTCTGAACTGTCATCATCACAGTTCTCTTTTTTCGCGTCTTCTGTTCCCCTACTTTCAGCAAACATTGCCTGGATCAACTCTTGCTTTCCAAGACCTTGGCATGCCATTGTTAGCATCGTTGCAGAAATACAAAATCCCAGTGGTGAATACACCAAGTTAACAGCGTGCTTTTCTCGCAGTGGCTAAATATGTAGCAGCAACAATATGTGTTTAAGAATTGTCCTCAGTAAAGTATGCGAATGTTTGGAATGATCGACTACCAACACCAATACGGCAGAGGTAGTAGACTAGAAATAAGTACCAAATATAGCTCGCTGGCAAATGTGCGAACATGATTAACAACTTTTTGAATTTCTATATCGGGATCAGTCTCCAAAGAATGATCTGAGTTACTAGACTCCTCTTCCGCTTGTACTCGACGATTTGACAAATCAAGTCTTTTCTGACGACGCCTCAGGATCTTGTAACGGTTCAAATGATCGCTTCCTCCAGGAATGAGACCAGATCTAGCAGGACCTAACGTTACGGGCCGGGATCTTGGCATGTTCGTTACCTTAATTTGCGTAAATAATTTTTATCTTTGAAAACTGACTTTGTAAACGATCGAAGCAGAAGTGTAAATGAGTGCCCGTTCCATATGCTCACACAACACTTTCTCTCGTACTCTAGTGCACCCGAGCCGAGCCCATCATAGATATTAGATCGATAAAGTTTCCTTGGAATTAATACTTTGTCTACAAGGTTTACAATGCTCCGCTTGTTGCATTGTGCGTGACTGACTACCAATAATGCAATCAAACACAAGTTCACCCACCCACGCACATACAGATTTCCAATTATTTACTTTGAATTATAGTGCTAGCCAAAATGCATAGCCTATGCAAATGAATTTTACAGAAATTAAGGCCCATGAGATATTGAACACAATATTTTATTGTTGCAAGATGCAACCTAATGAGAACATAAGTAGACATACATAAAGTCTTATAACAAAACCTTACAAATAGTTAATAAAGTTGAAACTTAAGTAGATAGTAGCTACAAGGATTATGAAGCATTACATGCTGAAATGACACAGAGCATATTCGTTTTTTCGAAGTCGAAATATTGTTCTTCATTCAACTACGATCCAAAATGCTCCTTTTGCTTAATAGATTTTGTCACAGAGTAACTCCCTATATAATCACACTGAAAGAAAAGATATACTAAGGCTAAACAGTAAAATAAGAAGTATCAAGTATCTCAGAATAAAACGAGTAAACTTTCAAACATTATTTTGTAATCGATATAATTCTATTTTTCCTAAAACTACAGTCTAAATTTTAACACGGTAACTCAACAAGAAGTTAAAGAGCAGCTACAAGTGCTACAACACAATTCTAAAGTAAGATGATGACATGACACAATATAATCATGTAAGCTTAAAAGTACACATTTCGGGCTCAATTGAGCTACATAATACGCATCTTACATACGAGTCAGTACTAAAAATGGCAGATAATCTTTGAAAGCTAATTTTCAACAGTAATCTATATTATACTAAAGACATTTGTATAGTGCCTATTATTTTTCATTTCCATAAACAGGTTGGAAGGAGAGAGAACATGGGACAAACAAAAAGGGCAAGTAAATAACGCTTTGAGATGCTGCGACTGGTTGCCCGTATAATTCAAAACAAAGAGAAATATTGCGAACTTATCGACATACAAGTATTTTCTAAGGCTTCAGTATCAGTACTGCGATCAAATTTAAAATAAAACAAATCTCACTTATCGCGACACATAAAACATTACATTTCATTTCATCAATAATCACAAATGCTTGCTTTATAGACTTTACATATTTTTATATATATAGATGAACAGTTTTAAACCACGTCGACATCTTCATCTTCTTTAGAAACAGACTTGTCATCATCGTCGCCATTCTCGTCTTTAGGTTCGGCACTAGACTCCAAAGTTTCCTTGTCACTTTCTTCAATTTCCTGAATATTTTGTGCTTCTACAGCCATACTCGAATCAGCATTTTCAAAGTCTTCATTTTCTTTGCCTTCGTTGTCATCCTCCTCATCCTGTGGGGCGTCCTCTTCTTGTTCAGCATCAGGGGAATTCGTTGTCGACTGTTGTTCTTCATTATTGTCTGCTTCAACTGTTACAGTGTCGCTGTCTGCAACTGTCTCCTCACTTGGTTTGATGTCTTCAAAGTTGCCAGCTTCATTTGACTTCAGAATTTCAAGCCAATGTGTGGAGTACATATGACCAGATGTTTGCCCTGCATTGGCAAATGATTTAGGGCATAGTGGGCACTTCAATTTATTAGCTGCAGCGCCATGACACTTCTTCAAGTGGAGACCGTAGTCAGCCTTGTTGATGTAAGAATTGAAACAAAGTGCACATCTATGAATTCCATGAGACCTCAAGCAATCTGCTATAATTCCAAGTTTCTTGGCAGTGTGTCCGCAAATTTTACATTTCAATGCACTGCGTATAGCCTCGATCGAGTGTAAATCCTTAATTTCAATACTTTCAATGGGGGAACGCCCTACGCCAGGGGGAAGTGAATCAAAATCCACCACCACAACGCTGGGCTTCGGCCCTGGCTTACTAGAATTTGTGGACGCTCTTCTTTGACTTTGAGCTGCTGCTGCTTCAGCTTCCACCTTCACCTTTTCAGCTGCAGTAGCCAACATGCAGTCTTTGTGATCCAGCAAATCGCAAACATTGAATGTAATAGTGCAACCTTTGCACCGAAGTAACTCCGATGAAATACGATTTACCTCGACGTTCAGATCTTTGTGCTTGGATTGTAAATGCAATGAAATGTTGGGTAAATCACTGTCTCCGCATACTGGGCAATCAAGTGGTGGATAATTAAGTTCAGTCGCTTTCGTCTTGGAAGCTGTTTCTGCAGATGCTTCAGCCTGAGCACGACTTGCCAGGCGAGCACTTCTTGGAGGTGTGTGGAACTGTACCTTGTACGAAGCTTTGCTCTCAATGGGAGAGCCTGCTCTTCTAGGCCTTGTTTGACGTTCTGCTTTTCCTGATGATCCGGAAGAACTTCGACTTGATTTTACTTCCTTCTCTTTCTCTTCCTCACCCTTTGCATCAGCTCCGCAGAGGAAAACACCTTGTGAAGTGCCTTTTAAATGTTCATGAAACTGTGGAGGATCCGCATACTTTTTCTTGCAGCTTACGCATTTTAAACTGTCATCTGCGCCACCACAAATTGTGAAAAGACGTCTGTACGGTTGGTGCTGGTGACCGCAATGAATCATGAAGCCACTATTTTGTGGATAGCGTCTTGGGCACAAAGGACATTTGCTTTTGCCATAGAATCCTTGCCGATATTTGGTCACAGTTTCTTCAAAACCTACCTCATTATCAGGGTAGCAACGATTGTAATGCAAAGTTGCTTTTGATGCACTATCTGAGCAGTTCTCACAACGTTCACAGACATACAACCAGTGGAGTTGCTTGATTTTCTTTAAATCCAATAGCTCTGATCCATGAGATTCTCCAATTCCAATTTGTTGGTGTCTGCCAGTGAAGTTCATAACTGGTGGTCGTTTCTTTTGAGCTTGCATTTTAGCCATCTTGATTTTCTTTGACAATTTCTGAGCCTCAGATGAAACACCACGCTGATTTACAACAAATTTTGTCCCTTGGGGAGTACGAATTGTCTTCTCCTCGTCTTGGTTAAGGGTGGGGGGTGCTTGAACACGGTGAAGTCCACTAAACCCGTGAACTTCCTTCTCATGAATGTAGCACATTTTAGGTGTTCGGGACAACTCGTCACAAAATTGGCATTTGAACATATTGATTCCAACGTGACGATCTTCGTGCCAGCGCCAAGCAGATTCTGTTCTGAATTCGGTTTTGCAAACCGTGCACATGTTATTTCCAGTAGCAGCAGGCTCCGGTTCTGGTTCATCAACTCGTATTCTTTTTGCTGATGTATTAGCAGGTCCCTGATTAGTATCCTCACGTTTTCCTAATTTGGACATCCAATCCCTTATCAAAGTTTCTGGGTCCTCTTCTCCATCCTGTTCCATCATTTCATCTTCCATTTCAGCTCCTGCGCGTGGTGTTAACCTGCTTTTACGAGAGTGTGTGGTTGGACGTTCCGGCTAAAAAGGGGCAATGAGAGATAAATATCGTTTAAATATGGGTATTATATAAAATTCATTACTGAAAAATCCTAAACATTTGATTAATACCTGTCCATTCGCCTGTGACTGTCCATTTCCAAGTCCCTGAGGTTGAGCACTGCTGAAATCTTCCTCATTGAGTTTAGCCTGTTGTTGCGGCACGGCAGAGACACGATTCACGTTCGCCATAATTCGTCGCACTACTTGTTGTGGTTGCTGTTGTCCTCCTTGTGGGGATGGTCTTGCGACATACACCACCTTACGTGGTAATTCAACTGGTTGGAGTGGGATGGGTGCCACTGGCGAAGCCGTCATTGCTTCTTCCCCACTATATTCTTCAAATCCAAAATGGGCCCACGCCATTCCAAACATTGTAATGAAATCCCCAACTTGCTTGATTTGATTCATGGTTAAAATTACACGGTCACGGTAAGTCAACTGGAGAATAAGTTTCATGATGTCAGCCTTGATGTCGGGAACATTTACCACAGAGACTTCACCAGTCTGAAAATAAAACAAAAAAACACAAGGAATGAACATACCAGAAGCGTTACATTAGAATATGATTAAACTGTTCAGGGGGACTAGTTAGTTTTCTACCTGATCTTCAAAAAGCTTCGCGAAAAACTTGCTTGATGAAGCCATGATCACCCTATGTGCTCGAAGCTGATGACCATCTCCGCAAATAAAAATTACATCGGTGTCATCATTCAAAACTGTCCCATTTTTTATATACGTATCATGTAACGGGCGAAAACGACACCTTAATCGCATCACTAGAAAAAAAATCATTGTCAATTGCTGTTAATCATCTTTCATTTTTCGATGCTTGAATTCTTTTTCATTTTTAATAACTGGCAAATTATTCATTTATATAAACATACATTTTCCTCCCGAGGAAGGTGGCCTTCGCAGTATTGGATTATTTCCAATCGACGCCGGTAAGCTAAGGCGACCTTGAGTAACCACTCCTCCTGACTGTTGCTGCTGAACCTGCACCCGATGAATGATTCCTGGGCCCAGCCCAGGAGTCCCCCCAGCGCTCATCATTTATTGTAGTTCAATTCAGAGCAAATATTCTAGAATCCCAACTCTTCAGTCCTTACTTCACGAAAAATCTGCAAACAAACCAAAACTTTCCGTTAAAAAGATTAAATTGGGTGGGACACACAAAGATACACAACAACACGTACAATTGACTATTATACGGGCTGCTTTATATCGGAGGTGGCGATTCATTCAAGTTTGGAGCTAGTTTTAGCATAAATGGACGGTAAAAATTAACAAGAGAAAAGGGCGCGTGTGTGAAAAACTGACTAATTTTAGTTGCGCGCTGTAAAATTCTTGGAACACAGGACTTGAATACTTTTGTGACGCCACCAACTACCAATTAAACTTTTCTCTTGTAACTGAAACGCGTCTTTTTCACCTAACCAAATATTTATTTAGTAATATCAAAAATATTTTCGGACCGAATAACGTTACTCGTACTCATAAGTACTGAAGTACTACGCTAAAAAATCTCCGAACTAATTTCGAAGCACAAAGTCTGCGTCTGCCGTTAAACAGCGAACTTCGCAACACACCAGACTGCAGCTCTATATAACAATAAATTCGTAGTTCGTCGTCTGTCTCCCTGAAGAACTTCGCCCGGTCATAGTCAGTACTAGTCAGTAGTCAGCGACTTGGCAAGTTTTCATGCACCATGTATTCAGGTTAATAGTAAATGAGACTTACGTAAAAGTTAAAATGGCGTCCTCACGTCGCCCTGTTTAGACTAATATTCTAATCATGAGAAGAGATAATGATGATTCACCGAAGAAATTCAGAAGAAAAGGGAGAAGTACGCATTAAACCGTGTTCGTGTTTATTATTCGTCCTTTATCACAGCATATCACCTAAGTTGTAAGTTTCTTTATTCTTCTCATGGATTCGACTCCTCCGCCGAAGATCCTTTACTTTTTAAGCCTTTGTGAATGAGTATTTGGGATTGGACAGAACATATTCATGCTGGTTGAAACAAATAGTATTTCATATGAAGCTAAAAGGAAGGCAGTTTTTCCTCAACTTCTTCGGCTTGGTGTGTACTATAATACTTTCCAATTCCAACGTACAAACCAAAAACCAAGGCTATCTTCACGTAGGAGTTTTTGTGTGAAGAAGAGTGAAGAGGAATTCTGTTCTGGATCGTAAAACTGTTTTTATGTAGATATTGGATAAAGTAAATGTAAAATTTACGTGGAGAGGGCTTCACATAATGTACATATCACCCTAAATATATACCTAGTGAATATCCTTCCCATGCATATACTTTGTTTGAGAAAGAACGTTGTTGGGAGTTGGGACGTTGTATGCGGCAGCAAAAATGATGTTGGGTACCTCGTCCTTTGTGAACCAAGCTTCTCAGAAAAACTGCAATACGAGAGCTTCTGGACTTTGTACACTTCCCTTGTACATTGAGCATGTTGAGACTTCGACTTCAGCTTGTTTTTTATGAAGATTTGTTCATGCTCACAATGTAACCTGCAATGCCTCAATCTTTCTATTTTTCTATACTTCTCCGTATGCCATAGCCATATATATTTATCTTCTTCCAACTTCTACTACTGTTGACTGTACTAGTGACTAGTGTACTATGCACAAATAAATGCACTGCATTCTACTCTCTACCTACTGTATGCTTTATAAATTATAATCCATGCTATGTATATATCTTGTACATCGTTTCTTCAGGATCATGATCAAATAATACTCCCCTTGAAAACCACACGCTGTACTTACAACTTACAACTTCAAAAAAACATGACCTGTGACATGAACTTCTAAATTGTAACCTGATGCTATTTCGAAACCGAAGAATGTTTGCAAAATCAAAAATTGGGGCAATGAAACATTAAGTCTTCTGCTTAACTTACCTTGGAAGAGGAGCGTAGACTTCAGCGCACTGCGTGGATATATAATAGTTGATGATGGTAGCGAATAGCGAATGTTTAAACTGCAAAATCAAATAAAACTCTTGAAGAATAGACTTTACACCTCAGAAAACAACTATATAATTGTTTAAGAGGGCTTCTCTAGCTTTTTCTAATAGGAGAAATGTAGTTCTTCCGGAAAATAATGAAGGATTAAGAAATATATATACTACGTTTTATGTTGTATGTTGTATGTGTTTACTTGACTGATGCGATGAACGATGTGAGCGAGTTGTACTTCAAAATGAGCGATACATTCCAGACACTAGCTTCAAAACTCTTCGCAGAATGATTATGAAAAATAATTAGTGGAAACTTTGACAGGATTGATTTAAAAGATGAGATTTAAATAATATTCTATTGATTTCATGCAGCGAAAGAGATGTGTATGTTTTTTTCTTGTTTCCTCTGCACATTGACTGATTTGGTGGTGTGTGGCTGCTGGTCTCTTTTTCTCTTTTTGTATTACCTCCGCATCAAAACTGTCCTTATGTACTCTCTCTGCCCCTGCCTGTTACAGTTTTCTCATTTGGATCTTAGTCTTATGTAACATTGCTAACACCAGAGATATATTATATATCCTGAAAAAGTTATTATGTTAAATATCAGTAGACAGAAGAAAGTTGCTCTGTCTTCTTGTATCTTAAACCGATGAAATGAGATGCCTCAGCTTCTAATCATAATAATTATTGTGGTAGTTTTATTCCTTCACTTAAGCTGTTGAATTATATTCCAATACAAGTGCTTAAATTAACAACCTGTCATTATGAAAATGTTCGAAATTCTGAGCTGATATAAGGCGCATATAGGAATACATCATCAAATTCTAAACCCAGTTACCGAAATGCCACACATTACTCTCCCGGGGCACTCATTTATTAACAGCTTTCTAACCGGAAATCGTCAATGCTTGATCAAATTAGCCTATTATTTAGCTTAATTATTTAGCCTTAACTTAATCCAAGGGCTATAGGAACAATTTGCTCTTCACTGTCGACTGAGATCTGTCTCAGAAAACTTGGATATAATTTAACGATGGAATCATATATACCAACATGCCTTGGAAGGAATATAATTTATGTTGAGTCAATATACTGCATAGAATTATTAACTGTATGTAATTGAATTAGCTATGGTCTATATAATATGTAGCTAAATTGTCATTCACATAAAGTTGAATTTCGTTCATCGTATTCAATTGTATGCAAACTTTTTATCTAGCCAAGTTATTTGAGTTGTTTTGCAGCTTCCGTCAGTTCAGACCATTTCAGTAAAATTCCGCTTTTGAAAAGAATATTAATAATTTGAATGTAAAACATAATGTTTGTGTTGCACATTTTTGCATATAGTTTTTAACAGCTCTGCAATTTGCATTAACTTTTACAAATTCACTGTGTCATGAAAAAGTGTTTTTATGAAAGCAGGAAGTAACAATAAGTTACATAGAGGAACATGTTACAGCATTTATTCATTTCAGACTGAAAAGACTACATTACTTATATTATAAATACATGTTTTAAGATATCCTGAAAAAATCGGATTTTCTTTTCATACATCCTTGTACAATAATAATAATTATTTATCTTTGCCAACAGTAATTTCCTGAATGATATTGCATCATATGCATATTATGCATAATCTTCATCCATACATGTGAATACTTTTCTCATCATGATTACATGCT
The DNA here is from genome assembly GCA_036850725.1 of Orchesella villosa. Taxonomy (NCBI): domain Eukaryota; kingdom Metazoa; phylum Arthropoda; class Collembola; order Entomobryomorpha; family Orchesellidae; genus Orchesella; species Orchesella villosa. The sequence goes on along the minus strand of JAANSM010000146.1, from coordinate 15,671 downwards.
TTAACCATGAGCTCATTGTACCTGGCTTCAACTCATTCATACATAACATAACATACATACCCCCAACCAATCTTGAGATGTGATGAGATGAGTATAACAATATCCGACTAGGCCAGCTGCTATACACAAACTAAACTACAAAAATGTATTAAAACAGATTCCTCGTAGTCGCAGCATATAATGTAGTTTAGCGGACATTTAAGGACGAAATGAGTTACGCCAAATTTTTCCTGCAATAGAAACGGTCTTAACTGTGCTACACAAACACAAGTTATATGTAAGCAAATTTCATTTTAATGCAACTTGAATCGTATATGGTTTTATTGTGTATGAACTCCTGTCCTGACTGATTCATGGCAGCAATTTGACATTTCTCTTATCTAAACTCCAAAACAAGTGAGAAGTGTGTGGAGCTCCAAAGTTTATCAACATCAATAATGAATAACAAAAAATATGTAATACAGCAAGAACTGTGTATGAATATGAACTGAATTAATTTCCTTTTATGTGCTCAAATACTCTTTAGCACTACACTCGTGATCGTTAAAGACAAAAATGGTTTGGAGACGATCGTGATACATTATTCGACAAATGAAGGTTCATGTTCGAGATTTCGGAGGAAATGGCCACCGTAGATGTCTATGTAAGGGACACAATTTGGACCTACATGGTCCCTATCGGCCTTCTGAGTTTCTTCCTGTTACTTTTTATGACTGACTCTTTAAAAGTGATACGACAATGGTAGGTAGTAATCAATCATACATGTATAATAACTAATTCCAATATATGTATGCTTAAAATACAAACAATAATTGGACCAATTGTTAATTTTTTACATAGGTACTGCTCAAAATATCTTACAAGTTTCAGCGAACTTCATGATGAGATGATTGAGCCAATAAAGAAAGCTTTATTTTCAGATCTCAATAACATAGATTCCAGTCTAACAGACTTGAGAAACAAAGGTTTAATAAGGATTCTAGAAATTGGCGTTGGATCCGGCTCCAACTTGAAATACTATCCGCAACAGTGTCGGTTGGTGATCGTCGATCCGAATCCACATTTTAAACAATATTTCACTGAAAATGTTAATAAATTTCCGGATGTCAACCTTGAGCGGTACATAGTTAGTCCTGGGGAGAGACTTCGTGGGATTGCGTCAAGTACGGTGGACGTGGTAGTAACAACAACCGTGCTGTGCTGTGTCGAAAATGTACCTAAAGTTTTGAAAGAAATCCGGCGAGTGCTGGTTCCGGTACGGTAATTTATATGTATTTGGTAATAAAAGTCATATGCAATTTTTATCCAAAAATGTTCAGTATACTTCATGACATGATATTTACAGGGTGGTCATTACTATTTCCTTGAGCACGTAGTAGCAGCTCACAACACGAAACGTTGGAAATTGCAACAACTTGCCAATTGGACGGGTCTTTGGAAATGGTTTCATGATGGATGTGTGTTTCGTCGAATTGATGAAGATATAGCCAGAGCAGGTTTTTCCGATTTAGATATCAGCACATTCACTTTGGATGACGATGCTCAAAGTAGTAAATCCAAATTGATTCAGATGATTAGTCCACACATTGTTGGAGTGGCCATAAAATAGACATACCTGATGCAATAATATATTACCAATTACCAACTACACGTGTGAGTGCTTTTAGTCTGCACTTGGAACCATATTTTCACAAACGTTTCTTACAAATTATGTACAAATACAAAATATAATTTGTTAATATTAGAACCAAAAAGTGCTTATAGATTTTCAATGCAACACGAGTGATAGAACTACCCCGTGATTCGAATCTTTCATATATTATGTATTACAAACTACAAAAAGTTGGATATTTAAAGAAAAATAAATACTCATATTATTATATCTGCTGACCTCTTGAACTAAATATGCTGCAAACATTTTACATTTATTCATCACTCTCATCCCCTCGATTCTGCGCAAATTCATACTACAAAATAAAATCATGCCCATGCAGTAAATCATACCCTCTTCATAAGAGATCAACTGATCATGATCAGCAACTAAAAACCTATTATGCAATGCATGCATGATGCACCTATGCAAGATATATGCAAGTGGCAAGAGAAGGGAAAGAGGATGATATATATTGTGGTATATGCTACGAGACACAGAGCAAGAGAAAGCAGATGATTTTCATTCCAGAGTTGAGAGTGGTTTCTTTAGAAGACAAGACAACAGCCCTAATGTAACACATGGATTGTGACAGTATTCAAAGAAAAAGTTATATGGGCTGTGGACATTTAAAGAGGTGTCAAGGATCTAGATACTGCCAGACCTTTCATTCAGTTGACCGTGATCACTATATTGACACGACATCAACCAGTCCAACTGGACTGCATAGCGCATCTCTGTTATTTCTGCAAAGAAACATAAACAGTTTACCAGGCGAACATGGATCACAATTCAATCCACAATGCATGTTCCACAAACAAACATAACCCATTCCATTACCCTCACAAAAGCTTATCTGCAGAGCGTTACGCCCCCCAGTTCAAAGAAAAGGTTTTAAAATACTTAGAACAAGGAGACCAGGAGGATACTCCAACAGAAAAACCACCCAGTTCAAAAACTCCATACAAATATGGTAGTCAAACGATCGCTTCAGCAGCAGCAAAATTTCATGTTCACCCCACCACGATATCTGATTGGGTTCAAAACAAGAGAAGACAAGCTGAACTTAAAAATCTCCAGGAAATTTCCATGTCCATCGATACCGAATCTCAACAAAGTTCAAGTACTCCTGCTTCTTCAGCTTCCAGCATCGCTAAAAAGTCAAAAACAAATGCTCCAATGAACAAAGTCGAGAGTGAAATCGTCTCTATCCTCAATCAAGAAAGGGTGAAAGTGCCGTTAAGTAAGGAAACCAACGTGCAAATTCTGAAACAAAACATTTCCCAGCAAATCCAAGCAATTATTAATGATAACGAAACTTCCTTCACACCGTCGACGACGCCATCGAAAATGCCGTGGTATGTCATTTGGTGGAAAAGATTCGATACCCCGAACAGTAGTGAAAGTGAAACTTTTACAACTCAAACGGCCGTTCCTACAGAAGAAGTTCCTATTGATAATAACAGCATATCAGTACCAACCGAAAAGAAGAGTAAAAGTACTACTCTAAAAAGGATATCGGTAAGAAAATAAATTCGTTAAATTTTGGTTTCGACATCAGAAAGCATTGCATAATAACCAAAAGTAAAAGCCAACTTTTAATGTTTAGCTTTCACTAAAAACGTTGCGAAAGAAAGCGTGCATATATGAATACTTGCTCGCAAAATTGTGAGACAAGGAGACAACATCAAACATTGTATTTTGCAACAAACTTGCGGTTGAGTATCCTTTCATGTCAAAGTTGTCAAATGATATGGAATGTTGATAATATTTTATATGCATAAAACTCATACAATATTTTGTACATAAGGGGCATTGTGCATAGCAGCTCGTACATTGAATCCATGTTGTTTTGGTCATGCATGTGTATAAAGCTAAATGCACATTTTAGTCAGACACGTGCATGCGAATTTGGCATTATACTCAGTATTTACAAAGTTCAGCAGATTGAAGATTGAATGGACATTTTTTGCAGTTGACGTTGACAGTAGTGAAAGTGAAAGATGAAGGTAAACAAAAAGAAAATCGTTAGGGGCAGACCATTTGAAAATGATAACGATTTTGACTCATCTACAAAGGACGACGGAGGAGGGAGACCAAAGTCAAAGTTTTCCATGCGAAAAAGACCAGCACCAGCAGTTTCAACAGTGAAGTCACGTAAAGAGCTGAGAAAACAGTTGAGGAAGGCAAAGAAGGCACAGAAACATCAGTACATTTTAGTAAAGTGTGGTAGAGCGGATTTGGTGCAGAAAGCTGCTGATGAACTCGCTGGAAAAAAGAAAAAGAAGCGGAAGAAGAAGAAAAAGAAGAAGGGAAATAAGTCCGAGGACCAGAAGGAGGATGAGGAAGGGGCTGTTGGCACAGGGGATAAGGTTAAGGAAGAGGAAATTGTTAAAGTGGTAAAGGTGGAGGTGAAAGGGAGTGGCAAAAAGGGTAAAGGAGAACGTGAACGACTAGATCCAGCTCTTGAGTTGAGGAAGGAAGAGGAACAATTGAAACTGGAAATGGAGGAGGTCCGTCGGAAGAGAATGATTGAAGAGAATGAAGAAGAGGAGAGAAACATTAGACAGTTGTCGAAGAAATTGAAGCTGAATAAGAGAGCTAATATACCGGCTTCCTTTAGAACTGACGGGCTGGATTGTAAGTGTAGAGAGTATTGATTTTCATGTTTTGGAGGCCTTACAAATCTTACACATGTGCGTTGTTTTCGTAGATCTTTTGGAGGTATGCGAACGAACCAGTGGTAGTAAAAGCAAGAAGAATGAGGGGTCTGATGACGATGAAGACGACGAAGAAAACGATTTAGAAGGAGACTCAGATGATGCGGTTGGCGAAGAAGATTTAGATGATGAAATGGCTGTAGATGACGAAGAAGAAGAAAGTGAAGTGGGCGATTTAGATGCTGAAATATTTGGATCAGGTGAAGAAGATGAAAGTTTAGATCTAGGAGAGGACGATGTTGAAAATGCTAGTGACGAAGATAGTAATGATACGGGTGAAGCCCAAGTCAAAGCTAAAGGTAAAACGAAGAAAACTAAGAAAAATGAAGAAAAAGAGGATGACGGTGTTTGGGAAGACATTTATGGCCGATTACGATCCAAGGATGGTGCTGTGGTAAGTTACATTAAATGTGCATTATGTTTTCAAAGTACTTATTAATAAATAGTTTTGTATATATCCAATACAAGTTAAGTCTACATGTGACATGTACCTGTACGAATCTTTATTGTGTAGTTGGTAGATAATGGAACCAGAACCGAAATTTCAACGGAGAAAACAGCAAGCAGCGGAAAATATGTTCCCCCTATGCTTAGAGGAAATCAAGCTAAGCGTGACAAAATTATTAAGCAATTGAAAGGATTGCTAAATAGATTATCAGAAAGCAACATGCATAATATAGCAAAGCAAGTACGTCGGTGGTTAACATCCTGTTCATTTACATTTAACCTTTTTCGTTATCTGTACAGAGTTGAGTTAATTAAATATGTTTTCTTTATCCTTACAGGTGGAGGAGATGTACATGGCCAATAGTAGAAACGAAATGAACCAAACCTTGCTAGAGTTGTTGACTCAAGCTTTAGTTAGACCTACGATGATGCCTGAAAGAGTGGTTTTGGAACATATCATGCTAATTGCTATTTTACATGCCAATGTAGGAACGGAAGTTGGTAAGAACACCATTAGAACACAAATTTGTTGCCTTTACTGTAAGTAAGCAGACTTAAATTAATGCAGTATCCGTTTAGGTGCCTTTTTCATCCAGTCTTTCACACAAGAGTTCAAATCGACATATGATGTGACTGAACTATCAAGTGAGGACGAAAATAAAGAATTGGAGAATCTGAGTCTTATTATCTCGTATATCTATCATTTTAAGGTTAGTGAGAATTTTCGACAGTCTGAATTTTCAAAGTTTGTAATGAAGTTTCGTGCAAGTCAAACTTAAAGTTTACATTTTTTTGTTTTTTAGATAGTTGATGCATGTCTAATTTATGACATTTTAAAATTACTGGGGGAGAGCTTTAAAGCAAAGGACATTGAAATAATTCTAACTATTCTTCGGAGTATCGGTTTTCGTTTACGAAAAGATAACCCGACAGCTTTGAAAGATTTAATTATAATGTTACAACAGAAAGCATCCAAACTGCAAGCGGGTGAAACTGGGTACATTAATATTAATTCAATATTTTCATCCATGCATTCAGAAAATTAACGTCAAAGCATTATGTTCATGTTGTAATATTGACTTTATAGAAGTGCGAAAGTGAAATTCATGCTGGAAATACTGTTGGCTATCCGCAACAATAACATGAATAAGATCCCAAACTACGATCCATCCTTTGGAGACCACTTGCAAAAGATATTAAAGAGTCACTTACATCCAGGAACTTATGTTAGTGAGATGAAGATAGGACTAAAGGACCTTTTGAATGGTAGGATTTGGGTTTTGATTTATTGAATTTAATGCTGAATATTCGTTACAAAATTAATTCCGTGTCCTAGTCTTGTTTACTTACTGTATCCATTACAATATTATAGTTGATAAAGCTGGAAGATGGTGGATCGTTGGATCTGCATGGACTGGCAAGCAGGCAGACGAGCAAGCGGAGGAAGAAGACTCCGTCACCGCAACTATGAGCTCAGAAGATGCTGCAAAACATGCTAAGTTACTAAAGCGTGCCAGGGCTCAAGGAATGAATACGGATGCCAGGAGAAATATATTTTGTATTCTAATGACCGCTGAGGTGAGAAGTGCTGAAACTTTATTTGTGATCCAACATTCAATTTGCCGTATTTTCTCTCTATTTTTATGATACTTTATTCCTTGTAGGATTATTTGGATGCATTTGAAAAGTTGAATCACTTGGATTTACGCAATAACCAAGATCGAGAAATTATACATGTTAGTACCTATTGTTGCCTACAAGAAAAGAGGTTCAATCCATTCTATGCATTAATCGCTTCGAAATTCGCCACAACTGACAGAAAGTTAATGGTAAGAAATTAAAGGAAAGAAGAATTACAAAATCTGCAAGTATATTTCATTGGGTTTTCATTGGGTTTTCTTGTCATTTTACCGCACAGCTCGCCCTACAGTTTAATTTGTGGGATCGACTAAAGGATCTAAAGAGCTTGAGTAGTCATCAGAGGACAAATCTTGCGCAGCTTCTAGTTCATTTAATCAATGATAAAAGCCTTCCTTTATCTACTTTGAAAATTATTGAGTATACAGAAATGGACAAAACAAAGCTGAAGTTCCTCAAGAAGGTCCTTACAGGAATATTACTGCAGAAGGATGTGGACAATATGCAAGAAATATTTATTAAACCAGCTTTATCCGAGAAACTGGGATTGTTCCGAGAAAGTCTTCGTCTCTTCTTGAGCCATTTTATGCTTCAAAAATCAATTACGACCACCGATGGCTCAACGGTTGAGTCAGATTTGTCTCCGGAGCAAATGGAGGCTCTGAAGCAACGTGTCAAAATGGCTGAGAAATGCATGACTTTGGGGAAAAGTAGCCTTTTGTAGCGGTTAAATCATGTTTTCAGTTCAGTTTTAAAGTTTGGGATTGTATAATAAATATAAAATAATTTGTTTTGTTACTGAATGATGAATAAAAGACTGAACAAGTTTTTAAAAAGTAAAAAAGATGTGTTTACATTTTCCTTTTTCAACCGAACCATATTTTGTATTTAAGTATATATGCCTAATCACATCACATCAAATTTAATTTTTTGCAGTACCCACCAAGTTTCAAGGAAGAAATATGTAAGTATGCGGAAGCATTGGGACAAAGATCTGCATCTCGACTGTTTGGTATATCTCAAAAACGGATATTTGACTGGATCAGTGATGCGAAATGCCAACCTGAATCCAGCGTACGTAAAAGAGCTGCTGTACTACGCACTAGACGCAGAAACCTTTCCAAAATTCGAAAGTCTTTAGTATACTACACTGGATCAATAGAACTGAAAAATTTTCCTCAGCCAAAGCCAACCACAAAAGAAATCGATGCTAAAGTGGAGACGGAAATACACGAATGGATTCGAAGTCAGGAACCTAGACAGGTTCCCAGTACTGAAGTTCGCCAGAAGGCCAAAGATATCTACAGGTAAACACTTAAGCTTGCATAATAATGCTTATGATTTTTACAACGAAATTAAAAGAATCTCGTTTCTATTATTTTAGAAAATATGGCCGCGTGGAAATAGAATGTTCTTATGGTTGGTATCGCAGATTCAAGGCCAGATTAAATTCAAACGGTAAACTGCTTGAGGGACGCCATGAGGAAGATGATCAAATTGTTCTCACTTGGCTACTCCAAGTTTACGATAATAATGATCTGGTATCATATAAAGATTTACAATCTTACGCACAAAAGGCTCTACAAAAAATCAAACCTGAATTTAAAGCTTCAGCTGGGTGGGCTATGCGATTCTTAAAAAGAAATCACGCAGTCATTAATTGGGATGGAATATACTCGAATCCTCTTCCACCAAGTCTTGAAAATCAAGTAACAACCTGCCGAGGTCAACTAAAATCTTTTTTTGAACAATACTCAATGAATGCTATTGGATGCATGGATGAAATTCCACTTAGCTTCACAAATTCGACCCTTGTTAAGAAAGGTAGCGTAAATCAACCAGTCTCGCGACTTCGGAAGAATTCCATAAAAAATTGTGACGCTACCGTAATACTGAGTCTTCTGGCAGATTCTACATTACTTCCCCCTATGTTAATCGTAAAGGTAAGATCGAGCGTCGATGATTTTGGCGATACTTTGCTCTCCCTTGTGGATATCTTAATATTGAATACATAATTTCCAATTATGGATTTTTTTGGTTAGGGACGACTGAACAGCTCCATGGATCAAGTTTACAATACACCATATAGCCCGATTGTGACTTACTACAGTAACTCTACAGAACCTTCCTCAACTTCGTTAGAAAAATGGCTGGACTTAATTTGGTCTAAGAATGTGAGCAGTCCTAGTTGCTTAATTGCTGACTCATACACTGTCCATCAGCATTTAATTGAAAAGTGTAATTTCTATAACACTGAATGCGTCTTAATTCCAAATGGGTGTTCGTTGAGACTCCAGCCACTGAATGTATTTGGGAAACAAATTTTCATGGTAAGACCTCATCTCTAACCTAACCTAAATTCACCTTACTTTCGAACTTTTTGCGGAGTTTGTAAAGTAAATACTACTTAAATTATTTTCTGCAGGAAAACATGGAGAAACTTTGGCTACGTTATCTTAAACCTGCTGGTGAAGACTGTGGTGAGAAAATTAGACTGCCTACAACAAATGAAGTGGTTGCGTGGGTTCAACAATCTTTTGAGGTGACCAAATTTCAAAAGGTAAATTGCTGATCATATAATTTAAAACTAATCATCCCTACTGCTGATGTGGAAGATTTACATTTGACATTGAATCAAACCTTTTTTCAGGACAAGCTGGAGCAATCTTTTCAACGTGTGATTGAAGGCTGATTTGTTGTGTATAATTTAGAGCAAATTATAAATATTATAAATTCACACCTTTACGTTTACGAACTACTATATGCTTTAATGGCATTCACTTGACAAACTTATTTATACAACTCGCGCATTGACTTACTAACAAAGAACTGATCCAAATGTGAATATTTGATGATCGTTTGAACATTTCTAATATATAATTTATACACTCTTGTAAATTAAAAAGTGGTTCAATTCAATTTAGCTGTAGAACTGACTACTGAAGTTTGCTTAATTTGTCATCTCTATTCTTCATCACCGCCCCTGTTCTTCGCTTCTTTGCGTTGTTTACGGTGGAGCAGGCGTCTTTCCCTCTCATATTCTTTCATTCGAATCAAATAGCTGTTGACAAAATAATTAATTAAAACAATTTCAATTAAACTTTCCACATTTTAAAGTAAATACTACTATGAAACTCATTTTCAATGTTGATTCATACTCTTCGTATTGGCAGTGCTCTAAATTATGTTTCTCGGGGTGGCATCGATAAAGAAACGGGAATTTGTCCTTTTTGCATTTCTCAAAGTTTATATAATGGTGAGCACAGAAATCCCTAAACTTTTGAGGGACTTTAACTGATTGCATCTCTGCATCTGACGCCACCATTACTGTTAGTCAAACAATAAAATATTTAACATATTAATTACACATTTTCAAGCAAAATACTTGGTTTGTGAAAACGTTTAAAATAAAATTACAAACAAAAACTTGTGACTAACCTCTTTCCTTCCGTTTCTTTCCATCAAATCCATAATTAGCGTCAGCAGTTACTTCTCCGGTGCGATAATCTGGAGTAGTATTACTTAGCGGTTTTTCCAACACCAAATAAGATGGCGGTGGGGTCTTTTCTGCAGACGCTACTCCACCCATGATTGAAGAAAATCAGAGGAGTAGTTTAACCAAATTCACTAAACTCCGATACTAACAATAACAAGATAATCTATTTATTATTGTTCCAGAACGCAAATAGCTTTCTTCACAGTTGCAAATTGCAACTTATCCAGATGAGATTTTAGAACATACACTTTTTTACATCTGTTCTCTGTTGTTGTGCTTATATATACCTTGGGTATTTGTTTTTGGTATGTGAAAAGTTAGAGAACAGACGGTTCAACGTGTGCGGGCTACAGAGACTCATGTTGTTAGAATGGAGGCAGTTTATAGCTTCATTACATTGCATTGCTGTTGTGTTTTGGTTCACTATATATAACCAAGTGGATATACAATTTTCGCTTTCGTTCAATCTCAATCTTTAGTTCATTTATTGCTGGGTTGGGATATCCGGATTCCGGATAACTCTTTATGCACAATTGACAATGATTTACCATTCATTCACCATGTTGATGTTCGGAGTACATTTTTAATGAGCTACAATAGCTACATCATATCATTAGCATTCATATGAGTAAACTCGCGATTATCGCCGGAACAAATTGAAAATGTGGCCAGTATATTATAAAATTATAATCTATTTAGTTAGCCTCTCGAACTCACCCTCAACTGAATCAGAATCAGAACTGAGGCAAATCAATGTCAGTTGGAATTGGATCATGTTAGTTTGCGTTATCGAGTCGTGTCGTTGCGTTTGTTTGTAAAAATCCGTTTTGTCCATTACGAAGACTATGGGGCAGGGTAAGACTAGCAATTTAGCAGAATTACTAACAAACGAACGAAACCAACATCTTCAAAGTTGTGATTGTGAGTAATAAATTTTCGAAGAAATATAAGATTAAGATAACATGATGACACATAATAACATGAACTACAAAGCTTGTTTGATCCTTGACACGTGCGTAATGTGACCAGTTCTATTGGGTGATTTACTGAAATTAATTTCGTCTCAAAGCTCAATAGTGTCTTTGATTAAGAATTGTAGTCAACATATTATTAAGAACTACGAACATAATATAGTGATAAATTATAATCTCGAGTCGAGACCCTTTTGAACCATCTTCGTCGCCATTCTGCCTAGATCTTACTTCGTTGGCATTGTTATGTTGGTTCAATGTCGCACAATATTGCAGTTGCGGACTGCAGCATTGACCCTGTATCGTAATACCCCACTGCGAAATCGATCGCAATTTCTCCAATTACCGTTGGAAAGCAGCCAACACTCCTAAAAATCGGAAATTATAGCGTCGGATTTACTGGATATTTGGGGATTCGGAATAGAAATCTTCATAAAAATGGCAGAATGGATATTATTATAGTGCAAAAAATGTACCACTATCAACTATTCGCTGCTCAAAAGTTTTGATAGTATATTATTATTATTATACTTGATATTTGGATATTTATACGTATTTTAGCATCTGAATCTACTGCATTACGTTGTGTGCATTAATATCATTAATGTTATAAATTATAAGGATACAAGAAATGGAAGGGATGACCATAATATGATGTGTAATCATGTACACGAACTTTTACTGTTATCGAATGCCAATGGGCCAATGGGGTAACATGATTTTTTATGATTAAAGTTTGACATGTTGGATGGCTAAAAACGGGAGTTCACAGTACGATCAGATTACTTTTTGATTTATTGTTTGACAGTCACTTCGAAAATTTTGTTTGGGGAGTTATTACAATAATTGACGCATTTTTCTGCATGTTATGCAGACGTTAAAGCAGGAGTTGGCAAATAATACTGAAAATCACAAGTGCTCCACTAAAGCTGTTTTCCTTTCTCCAAGCAAAACTGAGTGGATCGCTTCTCTGGCGTTCGGCACTTGGGTAAAGACAGATTCCATACCATTCTCCTGTGCGGCTGTTAAGAAAGGGTTGTCGTTGTGCGGGATGAGTTACTGAAATGTTTAAACAAACTAGATCCCTTGCGCATGGTGTAAAGTGCTTCCCTTGTTTTTTGTTTTCGTTGAGCGTACAATGATTAAAATGGCTTGATACGCACTCATAAGTCGCGTCTGAACGTCTCTGCATTATCAACCCTTTGTGGAGGGCCGGATAGTGAAAATATTCGTAGGAAAATGTACTCAAATTCAATCGTGGTTTAGTTTCAGGATCATTGAAATCAATTTGACTAAAGCGACTTCCACATCCACAGTACCCTTTAATTTGGAGGTAGTCAGTTGTGTCTGGCAAACAGTCAAACTCATTCATATCAAGATTGTAGTCGCTGTCAGTTTTTATGCACAAGAACTTAGGGTCCATGTATTTAGGCTTTAATTGTGTTGCCTAAAGATATATATTGAAGCTGTTGTTATACTTTATACTTTTAAAATTCCATTCTAGTGAACTTGTTTTATTAAAAATTGTATCCATTATGTCATACTTGGGTGTGACGAGCATCTTTTTCGCCTGTTGAACAACTGTATGGCTCTGCTGGGCTGCAATCCTTTACACCCTGAAAGTAGTGCTTGTACAACATGAAGTCGCAAGGCTCATTTAATTTGGGCTCGTGATTGGCAGTCACTTGGGAAGTTGCCCACGGTGCCTTGCCACGAACGATTGAAATAATGCATAATATGAAAAATATTACTAGCGATTTTGAAAAGGATTGGGATATGCCAATGGGGTAATTTAATCGAATCATTTATGTAAAGGTAAAACCAATTTAGATTACATTTTAACAAAAATTTAGATATAGAGTACTATTATTAGCAAAAAGTTAGAAATTCCGAATAGTGTAGAAGTTTTCATAATGTTTTCATTTACTGTCGGTAGTCGCAAAACTAGTTATTTCATGTACTAGGCAACATTAGGGTTACCTGTTACCATCATCCTGTAAATCGCTCTTGGTCCTAGGCTCACCTTGGCCTAGGCTTTCATGATCATGAATTAGCACTTCCTAAATGGTTGAAGGTCGAATGAGAGAAGGAAAAGGTGTTTAAACTCTAACATTAAAAAATATTCAATATTCCGATCCAAAACCCTGAAGTATGCTACACAATAAAAATATATACAATAAAAATACTATAACACAATGTACGGTTTTTAAAAATTTATTGGTATTTCGTTTCAAGCAACATCAGCAATAATTGTACACTAATTTCATACATTGACTCAAAAGTAGAATCGCTGTACAGGAATCTCTTTGGTGCTCATCTTTCATCTTTTCAACAACTTACCATGTTTTATTTTACTTAAAAATAGTAAGCAATTGTAGCGCATATTGTTTTTATACTTATAATAAAGCTTTGGCCTCGGCCTTGTCGCTTTTACACCTCATTTTTTTAAACGGTCATGCATCACAGAATCAGTCAAATACTTCATTGCATAGTTTTTTATACGCACTTCATACGTTACATAAATACATACATTCAACCTCTCATGTAAATAATTACGTTTTATAATACAGTTTTACTTACATATTATTCCTGCACAAATAGCAATGAACACAATATAAATTTCCTTCCCTAACACAAAAGTTCTTCATGCTAATTCAGCTTTCTTATTTTTCTTAGTATTAATTAAAAATATTGCTTTGATAATACGTACCAACTACTGCGATCGATATTTTTATAATAATATTGAAGCCTGACAAGATGACTTTAATTGACTGCAAATGCAGTAAAGTATAAAGAATCCAATTTTCGGTGAAAGTAAGTTTTGACGAGTGTTCATTTATATTCAGTCCGTCAGCGTCGTCCCCTTATTTTTGAGAGCTGTTGTACAGATATCTCTAATAGTATCCTTGCTGACGTTGGTGTGATACCGCTTTGCGTGCGTTACTGTTACTGCTGCTCACGTCAATTCGAACATCTGAAAAGAAAAAAAGACAATGTAATAACATGTACAATTTTTTCACTTTCACCAAACTTTATTTACACTCTATAGTTTGTACTGTAACAAGCTGAGCTTTGTCGAAAGAAAGTACAAAAACGAACATTTGCTTTTTAGTTCACAGCAACAACCACTCCGCATTTTTTCCTATGATAACTTTTGCATTCATCTTCAAAGGGAAAATAGTGTGGACCAAAGAAAAGGTTAAGAAAATAAAAGGGCTACGGCTACAAAGGCTTTATTCTGAAGTGCCAACACACAACTACTAAAACAATGTGCATAATCTCTCTCTCTGAAGACGGGAAGCTGCATAATATAGGTACATATATATTCATATTATGTGCTCATTGTTGTTCGTTTTATTTCTTTTTGTGTAGAGTGAAGTTAAAGTAGAAAACATCATTATCACGTAACAAGTTACACGGGCTTGTTACAAAGACTTCGTTTCGTTCATCCTAGTTGTGACTAGCATCAACAATCATAACGATTTATATTTTGAATGTGTACGGAACGGAAGCAAGGATGTTTGCAAGCAAAAGTAACTACTTATTCGGTAACCGTTTGAAACTGACTAGGTACAACTGCCTAACAAATCCATCGAACTTACAGAGTCTTTATGAGAGAAGGCAATAAGAGTCGGTTGGCGGTACTAAAATACATACTAAAAGCTGTGTATTGAAGCTACAAAATGTCAACATAACCATTTTCAACCACCCACCCACTTTCTCTTTTTGATACTGACTGTGTAACAGTTACATTATCTTCTTTTACAACATACAAGGTATATGTTTTTGACTCGATTTATGCAAGTGCATGATCATAATATTCAAATGGATTCTGTCATTACCATTTTACCATATGTGTACCCCAGCGACAGACAGTACACTTCAGTTGTTCAGTTCAGTATCAATTTTTAAGGTGGAGATTATTGGCTGTACTTATTGTTCGCTGTGTCTTTTTCTATCCCATAGCTAAAAGAAATGCATATATTTTTATTGATATTTTACAAACAACCGGAGTTGTGGTTCCATTCCCATGTTCCATATGGTCTCAATTGGTTCATAGTATTATTCAAACAACTCACTAGCATTTCCATAATACTTGCCGGAAATGGGAACTGAGCTTTGATGCAGATTTCACTTTGTACTTAAAGGTTAAGTGGACTCAACAACACTTGATGCTGTAGCATTAGATTACACACAAATTGCATATAACCACAACACGAGCCATCGCATTGCCCTCATTAGCTAACAAAAACGGCTTACATAAAACGGAAATGCAACACAGAGTAAATATAAAGTGACATAATATTGATGTTGAGTAAGATTAAATCAATACGACATAAATGTTCATGCTTGTAGCAAATAACGGTATTAGTAGTACTGCAAAAAAGGCATTTGGTTTTTCATCCGATTCATAAACCTTTCATAAACTGAGAATATCTTAGAAGTAGAGATGTACTAAGCAAGAATCTCGTTGTGCAAGTCTGTCTTTCTTTGTATAGGATCTTTCACTGAGCTTCAGTTTCCATACCAGATTGAGACCCAGAGGTTTCCTAAAAAAGGAACATCAGACTAATAACAGATAGACCAAGCACGCATGATTTTTATGCAAAAAACTGTGACATTCCCTAAATTAGTTTCAGACAAATTTATATCCCGGACAACAATATAACCACTTATCCTATGATGGTCTCAGGTTAAATTGTCATTATATTGAAAATACATTCTTGACAACAGTCGGTGGTGGCACA
>JAANSM010000145.1:0-43072 GCA_036850725.1 Orchesella villosa | reverse complement strand
TGACTCAGCCTTATGATGAAAGAAGCAAGTTTGTAGGTATCTCTGTGAAAGAATGTCTATATAGTCTATCAGTAGGTACATGCATTGACCATCATATGGGCTGCCTGTTACAATTTGACACGTATATTTACCACCTTCTTCCCGTTGACATCATTGCCGTTCCTGTGATCTGGGGAATGTGAGGAAGAAATGTTTTTTTTCTTCACGAGCCACACACTTTTTTTTGTGTGCGCTTCTTTTCAACTCGGCGACCAAAGCAATTTCTTCAACTATTCATATCACTTTTTCCTCTACATTTTTTCTTGCAAAAAAAAGCAATGATAATGCGGTAGTGAAAGTTATAAGTATGACTTATATAAAGGGAGAGAAAGAGAGAGATAGAGAAACTCAACTTGCAGAAGCAGAACTAACAAGATATGGGTAAGATGAATGATATTGTGCATAATAATAATATATCTATGAATGAATAAATGAAGAAAGAGAGAGAGAGAGAGAAGAAAAAAATATATGAAAAAGTGGGATGAAAGAATTCTCGCAAATTTTTACTTCCTTTCTTCACCAACTTTTTTTATTTGCTATTATGCATGTGTTCATGAGCACGAGTGTGTCTATGTGGAGATGTGTGCTATATATTGAGAAGAAACGAGCCATAACCCAGTTCACTAGACTACACAGTTTTTGTGTCGCTCCGCTCCATATGTGTCCTCTTTTCCTTTCCCCTTTTCTTCGACTTATTTTTCCCCTTTTGCCTTCTTCCTCTCAATTTTAATGTGAGCAGATTTTCAATGTGCATTTCTATATCCAATGATGACATCTTTTCTCCCTCTTTCACTTTTTGCATCTATGAATATCCTTTGAAATATTTTTTGAAGAAAGGAAGAGATGTACAATATATAATATGCTAGAGAATTGAAGAGTATAAGGGAAATGGGATAAGGAAGGGAATATTATAGAAATGGTGAAGAAGGGCAAAAAATGAGGGGTTTTATAGGGGTACATAGACTACAACATTACATACGTATCTCAGCACTTATTTTAAGTATTACGAGAGAGGAAAAAAATGTAGAACTTTATGATGACTAGTGACTTTGGTCTGGATGGTATGCATTAAGCATAGCGTTTCCACACATACATTCCACTTTACTTCATCATTTTACATTCGCTATATCTTCTAAGTCGAAGCTTATGCATCATAATATGCAGTAAAGAAAGGACTATAATATGCATAATATGCCTATAACATGAAAAGACAAGACCTGCAGTCCACTCACCAAAAAAGACACTCTGATTTTAAGGATAACTGTCAACATATTTGCATTTTCCAAGGAATTTATTCCTCCTTTTGGAAATTCATGAAGTTCCTTTCCACAATTCATAAAAATTGTTTTTTTCCCTTTTACTCCTTTCCTTTTCCCATATTCACCAACGAAAAATACAATTTACTCGTGTTTTCCAAAAGTTTTACTTGCAATCTTTCCAATGTTACATTTGTTCTATGTGTCATGTCCCAAAAAGGTCTTTTGATTTTGGCAAAGTAGTACCAACTTAGATTTCCATACAGCAACATTATTATGATTACTATTGCCATTGTTATATTTATTTGAATTGAGTGCACTACACTTTATTGTTAGTACTGCTGCAATGGAGAAAAAGAGATGAGGAGTGGGAGCAAGCACGCAGAAAAAGTATGAAAAAAAATTATATCATTCATATTAAATTGCTAATAAGTATACATGAACTGCATTGAAATAAGCCTTGTTTTCCAGCACCAGTAAGTAATACCCTTGTGGGTTTAGAATATGTATGGAAGAAGAGAAACGGAAAAATTGTACCACATTTCTATTTATAATACCCAACCCAAACCGGACGGACACAAAGTCACCACTTTGCATTAGTTATTTATAAAAACGTAGATTCAAATGGTGAAACAGGAGTAAGTTACTAGAAGTAGGAGTAGTAGCACCAGCCAAAAATTGTACAAAGAGAAAAGAAAAGGCTTACTTATTTACATAAAGTAAGTCATGTATCAGCAGTCTCGTTTTTTTTATCTCCACGTCCCATGCATAGTAAGTTGCTTTTGTCGTTTGCTGCTACAGGCCATTCTTTTAGGGACCCTGCAATAAATGCAAATTAAATTATGGATATGTGGAAGAACATACAAGGAGAGAGAAGGAGAAAAGAAGAAGTGATGTAATATAGAGCAAAAGTTTGCTGTGTTTGCAAATATATATCTGTTTCACTTCTTCCTCTTCTCCACAAACTTGTACATAAAACATGACGGCAGTTTTTCTTGGCTAAAGATAAGAATTCAGTATTAAGCTCCCCACACTGCTGCAACAGGAAGCAGGCCAAGCGAGAGGGAGAAGGGAAGCTGATTAGTCTGCCCTTGAAACAATCAAGGAGCACTGAACTAGTGCTTCAATACACAATGATATCGGAGCAAGATATATTTATCTGGAACCTAATAATATAAATCATCAACGGAAGACAAAGAGAGAAAAGAAATGGGGAACGACTTGCCTATCCAAAGAGCAATTTACAAATTACAGTTCAGAGAAATTGGATGCCTATAAGGTACAAGTCAATCTACGCTACCTTACATTAGTATCCCATGCGCCCCTTCCTTTCGGTACACGGATCAGGGTCAATTGTTCTAAAGAACAGACCATTTTTCTTCACGGTGGATCATTAAATTGTCATCCGAAAAACGAGCTCTCGATAAGGTCGGCAAAATCGATTGCACTCTACAAATGCGCTTCTGTCACAAAAAGACAGACATACACTTTGGAAACGGACAAGATTGAAAAAGTGAGGCAATTTACAGCCAAGGTCATAAAGACACAGAAACACATCCTGTGGGGAAACTACTTCAGTCATGAAGGTACTTAATGACTCGAAACAATGCAAATTTCTTTGCTACCAGCAAACAATTCGTAAATTCAAGCTCACAAGTTGTGCTCTCAACTATGATGATGTGATGACGACTGGAATAACTATATGAAGTAGTTTTGCTGATGCTGTTGTCGACTGCACATCTCCAGAGAATCGTTTGTTCTGCATGAGGTACATTAACGAGAGAAAAGCTTGAGTTTTCATCAACATAAATGTGCACATACGAATTGAAAATGATGTGTGTAAGCCGAAGGTACATAAATTCTATGAAAGTATTCAAGTTTGTAATATTAGTGTAATGTAATGTACAAAAATCCTTTTCAAAACTAAGTTTTTCTGCATTGTGTTTGAAGACACAAAAAGCGTCAACGTTTTGTGTAAATATAATATTATATCAAATAGACGTTTTCAAGTCCCAACAAAAGTATTACGCTTGAATGAAATCTCTTGTTATTGGGTATAAAAAGCTCCTGGCAAGGCCACCTTCGGTTGAGAAATCCGAAAAGCAATCACGAAAATGGCCAAAATTGGCTTCCTTCGTACTTTTTTTTACCTTTTTAAACTACTTGAATGTAAGACTATATGTACCTTAGCACTTCTTTGCACAGAATGTAAGCATGTGTATAACAATTTCTCAATGAAAAGATAGGTAGGTAGGTCAAGGAAATATACGCTTAAGCTCGACTCGACTTGCTCACTTTAATTGCAGCTGCCTACACATCATGTCCTCGGTTAGAAATATTCTATTGTCGCAATTTAACAAAGAAGAAAAGCCCACTGTTCTGCTCTTGAAGAAAATTCTAGGACAAGACGCTCGCAAGACTCAACTTTATACATATGGTGGTAAAACGGCAAAAAAGGACATTAGAGAAGGGCTTTGTTAGCGCCATTTGGAAAGCTGTACTTATAGAGAACTGCACTCGCGTAATACTCGTAAAGATTACTAAAAACTACGCGAAGCGATAAGAGTGCACTTCACGGCTCCATGCATCTCTGAACACTAGAGTGATATTTGACTATCACAGAAATTTATGCGGCTTAATGAACTAAAGGAATTTTTGCTACTTCACAGGTGAAAGTTTTTTTTTGGAAAGTGGTGCTGTTAGTTAAACACTGCTACTACTGCAACTTCCATTAGGATTTATTCCTTACATTATACGTACTTCATACTTAAATCCTCGCTTATTGAACTGAAGTACACTACTTTTTGCATTATATGGTATTAGTTATAAAGTTTGATAGAAAATTCTTATAAGCCAATACCCATTTGTGTAGGAAAAATGCAAAAACAACTTTTTGGCTGCTGGTGCAATGACATTATTACAAGATTTACATTGTTTATAAAAACGAGCATCAATTGAGCGAGCATGTTAGATAACAAATATGTCATACTCTTCCCATCCTAACGAGAAGAAAAACTCACTCAACGATCAGTGAAGAGTGGAGTCACAGCGGTCCTATTTTGTATCTACCATATAATCTGTGTTATGTTATATGAATTACCAGTGAAACTGTATGAGAGTTAGAATATTGAGGGGAAACCGTTTCCTTTTTAGTCAACTCAACAGCAGTCCTTGTTACTCTTTATATTTGCCATGAAGCTGGAAGAAAACTCGATGTTATGTTGGTGAAACTTTCTCTTGAATGCCAGAGTTAAAAATACAGGGATTCAACTTTTTTTCTGCCTTTCTCTCTCTCTCCTTCTCGCTGCTGTACTTGTCTCTTCTCTTGTGTTTAAGTCGTTGTAGAGAACTAGATCATAATGCTTCGTTTCACTTGGATGTACACTTCACTTTCCCTTTCGTCTTGTCTTCTTTATTTGGCCAGAGAGAAAAGGAAAGCTTCTTTAAAACAAAATGTCGAAGAGGAGGAAAAGAAAGAGACAAAACGAGACAAAACCTTTCATCCTGATGGGACCTCTCTCTTTCATTCACTCTCCAGACATTGTTACATACCCGTACAGAGATAGAGATTCGATGCTGGATGGAATGAAGGAGATTCATGCATGCCTACTTTCAATGTCGTTCATGTGTGTCCATACTCCATAATGTTATTATATACAAAAACAAAAGACTCAAGTGGTTTCTCGTTGGAGGAGGTTGACTGCACTGCAAAAAAATATAGGACTATATACTTTCCCATGTAACAAAAAACGATATACTATCCTCCAAACTCTGAAGGTCCATATGCTAAAGTTTATTCCATTTTATCCATACAAGACTCCACGCAAAGCTCTCCACATCTTTCTATCAAAAGAAAAGTGGGAAATGACAGCAGGAGAGAAGTAAAAGAAAGAGAAGATCTTGAAACCACGACAAGAAATAACTGTAACTGATAAAAAATAAGAGTAAGAAATGTTAAGAAAGGAGTTGAAAAAAGGGGAAAACGAACTAAGTTGACAATTCAGTTGAAAAAAACTGAGAAGATGAGCACTCGCATCATCAGCAGCTACATTTGAATCAACTGAATCGTTTACAAAAACCTGAAAAAAATCCCTTTTCTTCTCTTTCATTTTCATGGGGTAAGTGAGACTTACACTGTATAAGCAGCTTCGTGTAGTGTGATTGACGAAAAGCTTCTTCCACAATATTTTATCAAGAAGCATATCCTTATCATTAGTGGAATTTGCGTCCCTATTTGAGTCTCATCCAAGTTCAAAAACCTTGTGAGCTTTCAAACAAGACTTCAAAATAATTTACTCAGCTAAAAAGTTGATCTAGACGGAAGTTTGTTCAGTATATTTTTGTAAGTGAAAAAGTATAACACACGGTGATATAGTACTAAATTTTGATCGACCATTTACAAGGTAGCTTCTTGCTTTGAGAGAGACTAACTTGCTTTGGATAACTACCTAGTTATTCTGTTATTTCGGACGAGCAAGAATAAGTTTTAGGAGGGAGCAAAGTCCTCTCCTTATTATTATAAGGATAGAGCAATGTCTTATTGACTACTTTATATGAGCCTATATATGCAACGAGCTTCCGATTCAAAACAGCCCAAATACTTGTGAAAAAAGTGAAAGCGTGAGGTAATGTTATAGGCAGCTAAAGAAGACTCAACACACAATTTTTACTTTTCCAACTTTTTTGTCTCTTTCGCAGTTTTTCCTTCTCCCATTTTTAAAGGGTACACACAACCAAGCCAAAGCAATAATAATGCATTATACGCATACATCCACATTTAATACATTAAGCTCGCATGCATGCATCCCAACTACTACACGGAAGACGGGAAGAGGAAGATGATATCCTCAAACATAATAATATACATATGGTTAGGCTAAACAAGAAAAAGAAAAGTCGGTCCGTTCCGCCTACACTCGCATTAGATTGGAGTTGAGTTTGAAAGTGAATGCAAAAGGAGCAGCAAAACTCGCAATACACAGTTGTGTAATGGCCATAATATAAGACCAGTTTTACTGCTATTCCAGTGTCAGCCAAAGCGGCTATATACACTGGCAAAGAAGAAGACGAAGAAGACGAGGAGAAAAGAGAGTTGGATAAACTTGGCTCTCAGAGGGATATGCTGTGTGGAGTAGTCAAGCATCATATGCCCATGTGAAAGCTCCGTTTCCTTTTTTAACTCTCCTCATATTGGCTCCAGCTCTTTGTGCAAGGAACCACGAATGTGAGCACACTATTTTATTTCTACATCTGCTTTTTCCTACTATACACAATATACCATTCTGCGTTGCATTTACTGCTGCTGCTCCTCACAAAACCTTTTGCCACCACCAAACCAAAAGCAAGTCAAGAAAGAGTGAGTGAGCAAACGAGCTTCTCTGCCTTGCTGAGCTGCTACTACAGCTTGTGTGTACATAAGTTGCATTGATGAGAGAGCATCCAATGCACTGTTTTTTCTGAGTGTATCTTGAGACAAGTCGGCATACTGCTCTCAGTTTACCATCATCGTCCACCAAAAGCACATGCATTTCTTCATGTATTTTTCCAAGCGAGTAGTATTTTCTGCTCTAGTTTGAGATTTCATCATCAACACACAAGTCAAACATTTCACAAGTTTGAGTATATTTTTTTTGAGGAAAGTGAAGCACACGAGTCAAGTTTACAATCGACATGTGTTCTCTAGTGAATTTTTGATTGTATCGAAATCCAAGTCAAGGTTGTTACTCCAAAATATTTACCTTCATGTTCAATTAAAGTGATTGAAATTGGGAACCGATGGCTATGGAACACCAGCGGTGTTTTGGGTTTTATTAAAACTCTTGTCAAGGGTAGTTTGTGTGTTTGTCAAACAGAACGAAATAATTGTTTGCTTCCGGCGTGTCCCACTTTGTTTTTTCATCGGCTTGATCTGCTGTCAGTGTGTTGAAAAGTGGTGAGTGGAGAAAGGATATGTGAAATTTCATCCTTTTATTAAATCATCGTTTAATCCTGTCCTCGACCTCGTCTCTCTACTGAAATTTTATGGGACAGATTATTTCTCAGAATAAAAGGGAACAAAACTCAGGACTGACTATTACTATATAGTTATCCCTGTCATTTACTCTTTATATTTTTAACAAGTATAACGTTTGAAGTTTTCATTGACAACGTCCAAATTGTAAAGTGAAGTGGCACAATTACTAAGAACTTTACAAAAAAATCAAGGTCATCATTGAAGTGTCTAGCCACCAGTCTACCATTTGTCATTTGATGATTTTGGACGTCAAAGAAAATCCCTTGTTATTAATTTTTCAGAGATACAAACAATGCACTTTTTGTTTTCCAGTTTTTCACAAGTTCAATTATCCGTTGGGAGTCCCAACTTGGGACTAACATTGTGTTTGACATGTGCGTATAATATTTTCACTACAACTGAGTAGTACAGTGGGAAGCAACTATATTTACATTACCAGCAGGTAATCTAAGTAAACACACTACGTGAAAACTCAGGTGAAAAGAGTCCTGTGTCGCTCTAATTGGAAAGTTTGTTGTACGCCGGCATTACATAACCAATACAAACTATAACTTGAACCTATCTTCCTTCTTCCATGTGCTACCTTTTCATTTGATCATGCTGTTGCAGCAGTTTGCTGTTGTGAGAAATGGTTGACTCTCATTATCACCATGTGCTCTCACAATGAGTGACACCTGCTCAATTTCAGCGCTGTCGTAGAACAAATTACTATCAAACAGGAGTGTCTTCAAAATAGGTTTGTGCATGTCTCTTGTATAGTTATGATATTTCCCCTAGTAAACGTTAACCTAAAAACAAATCAAATCGACTTGGTTGGTTTTCGAAAGGTATTTTGTGTGGTGAAAGTCTACCAACCAGTGTACAATGTTTTTTATGTTATCTGATGATATTCTCATGCATGGAGGTAATACAAAAAAACCTTTCACATTAATTAGCGATACAATGCAACTTCGACGAGGGTTGCCGGCAGCATCACGTTTCTTCTTGGAAAGCTAGTATATATGCTTTAGATGTGAGTGAAACACTGAAGAAATGCTTAAAGTCATGCTTGTTGTGTTGTAAATACGAGAGATGAATGGCACTTGAACAATTTACAATCTTTTCTCACTCTCTCTATCAATCAAAAGGCTGTGAAAGTTTTCTTTTTTGTCAAACGATAAAAATGGTAGTTAAGCTAATAAAAAAGAAGGAAACTATTTCCAAGTACTTTATTAACACATAGGAGAGAACTAGAAAGCAACAACAGAGAAGAAGGTGAATGTGGATCGATTACGAATATTTTCCTTTTTTAACTCTAGCACAAAAAGAGAAAACACATAAAATCGTATTTATATGCTGGTAGTGGTAGCGCTAAGGTATAGGTTTCCTCAAAGGGGACATAAGCTAGAAACTTTAGACCAAAAGCCAATGAACGTTTCAAATTCCCATATATTTCTTTTATATAAATAAGAGTTGATGTGCGTACTTTTATGTATGTACAATGACAAAGACATTGGATATAGAATCCATGCAGAAGTGATTCTACGCCATCCCATTTCAGACTGAACTGACGGCTGGTGTGTTTGTGTGAGTGAAAGTCTATAACGATAACGTTAGTGGCAACAGGCAATCAAACCGAAAGTGGAAATAATCAGAGAGCAATCAACTCTACGAATTGGATGCCACTGTGTGAGAATCACAATCAATAAAGGTCACACACACATACACACAGTCGCTCCTTCCCCGTGTAAGTCTTTAGTCTTTTGGGCTTTCTTTTGTAGTTTGGGAGTCAAGCACAAGTGTGTGTGTGTGTCCATGTCCATATCGTGAGCTGACGGATAGACAAATCGACACAAGCACATGAGATGATCTTAACACACCTTGTCACACTCACGAACATATATACATAATATAGATATATATATTACATGGTTGCTCTATTCTATCACTCAAGTACATAATAGATGCGTTACTCGAACTGACCAAATTCGTTCATTACAGCGGAACTTCGAGAGAAAAAGAAAGAAAAAAGTGAGAGTTGTCCTTGGGTCACCTTTTTTCTATATTTGAGCACATTTTCTTTGTGTTTGTTACATGTATATTGTATGTGTCCAGGAATGTGTTCTTTTAACGCAATAAAATTACACGTCCAACAAAGCCGTTTGTTGTCTCTGATCTTTTTTTTGTATGTAGCCATCCTTTACCCTTTTTGTGGTAAAAGTCCTTGATAGAAAGGACATTTTCGTTTGAACTTTCAGATTTCTCATTACGCTGTTTTAGCTGAAAGTATTCTTTTTCGAAATGGATGATCACAGGAGGTAAATCGAATCTTGGGAAATCAAATTATATACTTGCATTCCTTGGTTTTTGGGATATTCAAGTGAACAGTTGAACAAATATCGATGCTGAATATGTGTAGCCATATTGCTTTGAAATGCTTTAATTAGTTGGAGAATTCCTCTTAAAATTTTGTAATATTAGGTTCTAAATGAGTAGCACATTCAACATAACATAACACTCTGATGAAACATAACCTGATTCACTTAAAAACATTAGTTTTACTTTTTGCTGTTGTTATTTTTCTGAAAATCGCATTCATATCTCGCCATTCTCCAAACTTATATGAGCAATTTCCTTTTCTGAGGCGTAGCGTAGTTGAAACAAATGTTCCCGGATATTTAATGAAATTCCTGCGGGAAGCCTTGAGCGTGCTCTTTAATTCGTATTACAAGTATGTGTACAGTTTTATTTTATTATTTTCCACACTCTTTCTGCAGTTTTCATACACTGCATTATTACTTTACCTATATGTATATTAAATCATGTAGGATTTTATATTGTGCATTAATGGGAGTATTTTGAGCAATACATACTTTCTCCTCCTTTTACTAGCACATTTTTTTGTTGTCTTCTCCATTATTCCCATCATCGTTTTCAACCTTAATCCCATCAAACAGAAAACAAACACGCACTCTTTTTTCCTTACTCCCTTGGCGGCGCCAACCGAGATTTTGCTGACGAGAGCAAAGTAGCACACATGTGCATAAAACAAATATAATATTTTCAATGTATTTTCGATGTGTATAGTTATAGCAGTAGATAAAAATTTGCAGTATTGTGTACTTGTGCGTACTATCTAACATCATGTTGAAGGAAATGCTGGTTGCTTCTTTCGGATATGTATAGGAGAATATTACAGTATATTTTTACATATTATGTAACATTCACATAGATTTCTGTCCAATCCATTCTTTTATAGCATAGCGTGTAATGCATACCAGACTTGCCTCGACTTTTACCGACCACAATATATGCATAAGGATTATGAAGGTATCATCATTGCTTAATTTTATGTAAATATTTAACAAGATCTTTTCTACTCCCAAACTTACGAACCAGTACAGTACAGTACGATACGTATTCCCATTTATGATCCTATATCTTTGTATTTTCACTTTATGGGTGGATGATATACTGTACCTAAAATGTGGTGAGCCAGCACTAAAAATTAGATTTTTTATAGGGTTGAGACCTCCCTTGAGCTTCCTTCCCAATTGCCCGTGATTTGTATCTTCTCTTGAGAGGAAGACACAAGTGTGTTTGACAGGACGAAGATGAAACGAGACATATAAATGGAACTTTGACATTACCTAGAATACTTAATTTTGTTTGAAGCTCACAAACTTTTCTGACATTCTCTTGAGTCTAGCTTAGTTACCTATTCCCAGAAATTCAAAACTGAAAAAGCGTGAAAATCTGATTCTCACAGGGATTATACTATGTGGAATGGTAGGTGTAGTATTTTTGTCTGGTTTCTTTATATTCCACAAGGAGTTAGATAATGGACGGGTGGGTGTTTACTAGAAATCTTTTATTTTCTATTTTGGGGTTTCAAAGGAAAGTTAATAAGTACATCCGTTCTACTCTCTTATTCCCATTGCTTGTGTAAATATAAAAGTTTGTGTCTTTTTACGCGCAGTAAAAGGTAGTCAATATGTGTGGCTTCCGAGTGTTATTCATTTCCTTGAAAAGATAAGTAGAGCATTTCTTGGGAGCGTAAAACTAAATTGGTTAATCGCAAATACTTTTTGCAAAAGATCTTTCTAATGGAAAATTCTTCACTTATTTTTATTTTTGGAAAAATATTTTGACCAGAACTCAATAGGTACTATCAATTCCGTCTCATTTTGGTACACGAAATGTGCAAGTATATTTATACAGTTTTTCGTTCTTTCCCTTTGTTGTTTCCTTTTTATTTTCATAAAAGCTCATGATGACAGTTGCTCTGCTTTCTGTTCCCAGGATCTCAATCTCAGAAAATACTTTTTCTAGCTCCAAAAAAACCGTTCAATCTTCGACCTCTCAAAACACGACAGGAAAAGGAAGGAAGAGGGAAGAAACTAGTTGGCTTTTCTAGACATTCCCACCACATACATGCACTCACATATCTATATACACCAGGCACACATCTGACACTTTAGTGTGTATTGTACGTACCCACTTGCTCTACACTGCGTACGTTAAAGTACGTATGTGAAACATATAGTGTATATATTTCTGCATCTTGCTCGGATTATTTCAATTTTCACTTAAACCGATTGTTGAAGAAAAGAAAGTCTCGACTTTTGTTAAGAGGGAACAAGAAGATGAGGATTGAAAGTAAAGTAAAGGAAACAAGAAGTGAACTAGGGAAAAAAGTTTTCTAAAGCAAAAGGGCTCCCTTTTCCTTGCTCACTCTTCTTGTTCATAGTGTACAAAAAAATAGAAAGTTTTCACTGTTGTGGCTGATGAACTGTTTTCTCTCTTGGGTGGATGGCGTACTTATCAGTATCAGCAGCAATAGGTATATATGTGTATTTATATAGTGTACAAACATGCTTACTTTTACACAATCAGAGTGGCATGTTATGTATTGAAACTTACACATTTCCTTGTTAAACTTCATTTCTTGTCTTTTTCTTTTATTCTCACAACTCTTTTGCCGGTTGCTAGACTCTCCCGGTATGGTTTGTTTGGTGTGGGGTGCAACTTCAGTATTGAATTGAGTAAGCTCATGATACGGAAGCTTGAAGATGAAGACAGTTGAACGGAAATGGCTAAGTGAATTGAATCTGTGCACTCGTCTAAATAAAAATTGGAAAATTGGAGATTGGATGGAGTTGTGTGGGGAAAGTGTTGAGTGGATTCTACAACTGATTCAGTGTGACAGTTGGATTGAATAAATCAATTTAAACTAGAAAAGGGATATTTGCAAAGAAATATATATGCCGACAGTACCGAAGGGCATTTATACCCAGTGTCGGCAGTATCTATCAATCACCATATAAGTATACACATTGTATTGCATTATTATCATACCTAAATGCCTTACAATAATGGGAAACTGGAGCAACTCAAGTAGTAAATATATAATGATGATGTGAGTGCTCAAAGTGCAATAGGGCTTTACAATTTTGTTAGGTCATCCAACTATTCTTCAGATGTGTTTTGGAGTGTACGAAACGAAGGAGATTTCCATGCGAAAAGGGGATTTTTTTGTCCGCTGAAATAGCATTTAAGCAAAATATTGCCTTGTGTATAATAATTCTGTGTCCTACTTGAATATATTGCAAAGTAAAGGGAAAGTTCATTAGCATGTCTAATAGTTTTTGTTGATATTAGCGGAAAGGAAAATAGAAAATGGTTCTGAAAACCGCTTGCTCAATCTTGATCCATTTTCCGTTCGCTATTTCCTTACTCCTTCCTCTACTTCTGGGTTGTATAATATGGTTGATAGTCGTATATATATCTATCCTTTTACCCTGCTTTCAAAAACAATTCCCCCAGTTTTTGTTTCAGTTTCACACAGATAGAGTTTGAGGGCAATCATATGACGATGGCACAATGGTGATGGGATGATGATCATTGTTTTCATTAGCAAGCTCTTGGTTCGAGAAAACGATAGAGATTTTAGATTAAGCAATGACTGTACTGTGGCATCGTCTTCTGGTTTCTCTGTATTTATTTAACCAAATAGTATTCGTTCTTCCTTCTCTTTCCCCTTTCTCTTTCCTCTGTGTGATGATGAGAAATCCCTCAATCGTTATTCCAATGAATGCTAAACGGCTCTAGTTGTAGCATTAATGAGCCCCAGAAGGTCAAAACTTTTTTCTTTCTCTCCTTCTCCTCCATCATGATGGTAGTTTGAAAGTGTGCCAACTTTTTCGTTTTGTAGCAGGACTCGAGATGAAAAGTAGACACCACGCCGCATGCATGTACTCATACAATTTCGGAGACAAGCTTGCATAAATTGTGCCTTCCATGAGAGAAATCCAGGCCATGCAAGATAGGAGAAGGGGCAGATCAGAGCAGCAGTTGAACAGTGAAGAATTTTTGGCCGTGAGGCATAATGCAGGAATAGAATATTTAACATTGCTTTTATAGTTCCCTTTTTTGTTGAGAAAGTATTTCCAGCTAAACAAATAACACAAAACCTCGTATTCCAGTTTGAATAATCTTTTTTTATTCCTCTCTCTCCTACTTTTCCGTTCACACATTGCGAAACCCAACCATTGCCTATTATCATTAATATCATAGAGTTTTTTGCTTACACTTTTTAGGTTGCGTAATAAATTATCTGGGAGCAGAATCAATGTAATTAAAATTCTCGTCTCCTCCACAGTCAGATTGGCTTCGCAGGGTTTAGCACACTTTTTTTTACTTTCCAGCACTAGCAACAACAACAGCTATAGCACATTAGGTGAACAAAAGTGAAAGCAATAAAAATGGCGAGACTATGTATTAATGTAACACATTTTTCTCAGCCAGTGTGTGATGCAATACAATAAGCTGCTTCTGTGCTTCCTTTTGACTTAACAGACGAATTCATTCGTATAAGCTATTATCGAGGAGTAAGTAGGACAGTGGAAATGAAAATGCTTTACGCATAAATGGCTCGTTCCACAACAATACCTCATCCATCTTTGAGTCATCTATAATGGGTTGGTAATGGTAAAACCATTTGTAGTGTAGTATATTGCACAATATATATACTTACCCTTTATTTACTGCTTTTGTAATGAAGTCATCAACATTTTAAACACATAAAATATCACTTCAACGAACACACATAAATTGGAATCGGTGTAGGCTTTTTCATTAAGTAATTATTTTACTAAACAACGAAATGGGTGTATATAGACATATGCATAAGATCTACTAAAAATTGACAATATTAATCGTACAGGCTTTTAATATTTGGCTACGAAAGCGGCCTAAAGTATGCCATACACCATTTTCTACACATGTATTCAATATTGAATGCGAGAATTCAATACATTTTTTCAGTATAAGTAATCGGAATAATATAATGAAAATCCAAATTACATTTTAAGCGTCAAGACTAGCTTAAACATGATAGAAGAAGGAAACCTAACCTAAAACCATTTTGTTTACTTTTCCTAGAACTTTCGGTGCTAAATAAATCTACCACACGCACACCGTTGGATCCCTAGAATCTACCCCAAAGTTGTTTTTGCATTTCTAAAAAGACGAGTGAGCTCAGCCAACTTGAATCCAAAGCCGGAACCAGAGGACAAGGTTGAAAGGAACATTCAATTCTCTCCCTCACAGGAAAATATAGTGCAGTGATTGTAGATTTTCGCTCATACCATCATTCCTTTCACTCTCAGCAAAGAAGAGAAAGAGTTTTATAATAATAGCAAGAGTTAGAAACCATATATATTCTGGAAGTAAAAGCCTCGTGTCGAGTTTTCTGAAGTGCCAGTTGTAACAACAAGCAAACAATTGCCGACAAACGGGTGGACGAACCGTCAATCCCTTTTTTCTTCCTCAATCCCTCCATTCCATTATTGTAAAACTGTACACAAAAGAAGATTCATGAAATGACCACCACCAAACAACATTAAATGCGTATGTAGTCGCTTCCCTATATATATGCACATAGCGAAGAGTTGACCAAAGACGGAAGCTTTATCATACTTCGTGTTTGTCTGTGTGTGGTGGTTCCTGATATATTATAAGTGTTTATAGGTACATCATACTCTTTATTCTACTCCAACTCCAGACTTCTCCCTTGCAGACTGTATTCATGGACGGACATAAAGTATATGCGTACCAATGCGTACAATCCGACGACAACCCCTTGTTAACGCAAAAACGACTTGAGTTCAGCTCAAAAAACACACAATACGGAATGTAATATGTGAATTTTGTCGAGTTTTTGTGTGTGTGTAAACAGTCCACAAAAACGAGATATATTGAATTGTTTGTATGAGTACTTTTGTGTTATTATTATTATACAAAAAAATTCCTTGCTTTCCTCCAAGGATAATAATAGAGGGAAAGCGTCTGAATATAGCTTTTACTCCTGCAACCAACACAGAGAACAACGAGGATCTATTCACACTAAAGAGAAAACATTGTTTAGATTTGGATTCACAGTTTTCCCCGAATAGTTGTAGGAGCGGAATGGTGTGCCGCCGTTGTAACATTTTGCAACTGTTTTATGGGAGGATTTGATTTATCCTGACGGCTTTTGTGGTATTGGACAGTGTGTGTGACGAAGCATTCTTATTTTTTTGAAGCCAGTCCAAAATTTTCGGAAACAGCTGCTTTTCACTACTTTTCACTAGCCACAAAAAGACCATATTTATTACTCCGACAGCAAACACTACGGTAATTTCGGATTGTGAGACTCTCCTCGGGAAAGAGAAGGGAGAGAGAGAGAACAAAGCTCTGCTCTGTGTTTGTATGTGGATCGGTTGTCGAATGCGGCTCATGCATGTGAGAAAGCGTGAAAAACCTTTCTTCTGAAAAGACACTTCACCATCATCATCATCGTCGTCACCAACAACCACCACCACGTCGCACCGTATGACACAGTGTCTAGCAGAGAAAAGGAAATTATACAGTTTTACTACTGCAGAACATCATTTCGTTTGGAAAGTTGGTGGAACTGTAACAATATCTTTTACTGTGCTGAGGCGATGATACAATAATCAAATATCCGTCGCTTTAAAACCTACACTCGGAGGAGGAACATCGAACAGTAGGGAAAACAGTTTTTGTACTTTGAATAAACACAAATGAAAGCTGCTACTCCTATAATATTCGTTCACGAATCTGATTCCCAGAAGAATATCGTTTCTTTCTAACAAGTTATAAAGAACACACAGTGGGGACGTACAAAAGTATATTGGAGAAGTGGAGTTTATAGGAGATAATCTGATTTTAAACTTGACTACCTGACGGAAATATTTTGGATGAAAGTTTTGTATACCCATTAGAGATTGTGGAGTGGATTATATTCGCCCAACCACCGTCACCCCTTTCTTGTAGATTCGGCAGATGACTCAATATCCAGACAGTTGTCAAATTGACGTAACGTAGTGTAAACACTTGGCTCAGACTACACAGATATATAAGTATATACACTAGTCATGCATCATCACTTCAGTCCAAATCAATAAAGTCACGTTTTGCACAAGTTGTTATATCAAATCATTTCGCTCAACCTGCTCCTAGTTCTCTTACAATTCGGTGGTGTGCTGTGTTTTTGCTACTCCACACATTTTATCAGCGACCGGAACTGGAACGGTTCTCTGTCACTCAGCCTGCCAATAAAGAAGACCGGAGAGTCGGCACGGAATCAAGATGAACCTGAGATTTCATTTGTTCTTCTTATTTGCAGGTTAGTGAAATAATTCTCATAATTTCTCATCGCCCATCCACTTCACTATATAGAAGTGTAGTCATCCAAGCCAATGGCATATGCTATTCAATAAGATACATGCTACACGTAATGTTAGAGCTATTTTAATTATCATCCCAAAATTTACTTCTTGACTACCGCATCTTGACGGGAATACTCTCATTCGCATGTAGACAGTAGACAGCATAATGAATTTGATTGGAAGAACTGACAAAGCATATATTATACACCTGTATAGCATGTGTAGTTTATTGTTTTCGTATGTAGCCACTCAACCTGAAATTTCTATCAAACCTGATGGCTGATGGCAAACGACTATACAAGCTGTCATGAAATTTCCAGTTGGCTCCCCATAATTAAATTGAAACTATGTGATTTGAAGTCATAGCTGTCAGCAAAACTAAAACATGTTGGGAAAGGGTCGAAAGATATTCCATTCCATATCGTACTTAATATATTCCCTATACTATTAGCAGTGCGATACGTATTATTAAACTTTTGGTTTAATACTTCTCCCAATATCATAAAACCTGGTGTAATTTCTTAGGAAAGGGTTTCGGAACTCTGTCTTATAAATGCTTTGAAATGTGTGTGTATAAAGTATTGTGTTACTGTCCAATGTAAATATTAGTTTCATTTCTAAAATGTGTAAGATGCAGTTACAAGTTTTTCCGCTTGCACATCAACTCAACTCTTTGCTCGCGACCACGGTTAGTAGTCACGTCTTTCTATTTAATAAATAGGGCTCCACAAGAGTTCAAAGTTCTGTGGAAAAGTTCATAAAACTTGGGCTTTATATACACACACACGTAAATGTATACATTTACTTTTGGTATAAAAATTAATATCCATATAGTATGTATGTATTTGTATTATTGTGAAAGGTTTGTCCTCTGTGTGTGCTTCCGTATCTTTTTTACTTAGCTCGAGTTCACGTCGTTTTTCGCATGGGAAACAAGAAAATATGCATCTCCTTTTATATATACCAATGAATTGTTTGCCTCCGTCTATGTGAATTGCTAGTGTTAGTGTGTGTAATATACAAAATTCTAACAATTTCTAGAACTAAAGTAAGCAAAAATTTTCTTTTTCGTCTTATATATTTTATTACATTTCTTATGGTTAACCAAGGATAACTTGGTTTGGCTCAGGACACAAAGGACAGGCGGCGTGCACACATACACACAGACAGATAGATGGAGAAGAAGGAGAAGACTTGTGGCAGGAAAGAAGTGAGACGAACAAGTTGTAGTAAATTGTCCGAGTTTCATTAAACTTTTTCTTGGGTAGAGAGTACAATTCTTGCCAACCTTATAATAATAATAAGTGAGAGAGAAAGAAGAAAAAGAAGAAGGTTGTATATATATGTGCTATATGCTGTGAGGGAGGCGTCCTACACTCGTTCTCATTCACAACCTATAGCTCCAAGCAGCTTGTTTTGTGTTACATTCTTTACTTCCAGCTAAGCGCTGCACTGGGAGGAAATAACCAAGTGTATATATATACACGACTACAGTGCATATATAGTATACTTAGTTGTGCCAAAACGGAGGGGAATAAAAAATAGTCAGTTCCTATAAAGAACACATGTAGTAATACAAACTGTATAACATCTTCAACACAAAAGAAAGATCACGAAGTGCTGAATCTTTGAAAAAAAAACTTTTCTTCCTTTCACTATTCTTTCTTTTTCCCTAGTTGTATTTTTGTCCCATGGAGAGAGAAAATTTGTAGCAAAGTAGGGAAGATGGGAGAAAATGTATATAGATTATTGGATGTAGTGCTAATAATAATATATTTTGTGATGAATGTTCAACGTAATGCATTTTTATGGATTTTGGGCTCGGGCTTTGACATATCAAGATATACTTACATACTTACGTCTTGGTTATGTACTACGACCACCTTTGAATGTTAGATGTAATCTAAGGGTAAATGCTTTCATTTCAAATGCGTGTACAACAACTATAATAGTTTGGTCATCGAATGTTTATCCATATATATATATGTATACTATATGTATGTATTCATAGTGTGGAATCATACTTATCTCTACACATTTTTGCACAGTTTCGCTACGTTTCCCCCAAAGGATATTTACTGTCAGTTTTGAGAAGATCAGCTAAACTAGACTGACAGGTCGACGAAAGAAAACGAAGAAAGAAAGAGACGAACGGAAATGGAGCACGATTTTTGGTAGCTCTATACACAGTCCGTTTCATAAAATACAAGTGACTCCGGAAAGGATATAATAATGTATATACGTGGCTCGTTGCATTCGTGGTGGTGCATGTGTGGTGTGTGGCTCAACTGCTAAAAATAATGCAAGCTAAAGCCCAGAGAGTACTTTCGAATTCTTGTAATATTGTGTACATGTTTATAGTTTCTGGTCAACTTTTACTTGGCTTCCACCAATTTTGAGTGAAAATGGAGTGAAAGAACGGAAGACTGGAAGTGAGAGGAGTTGTTCTTTCCTACCAACGCTGTAGACTTACTATATACAAGTATATATAGCAGTAGCATTACAAGTTTTCTGAACGTGGGAAAAGCTCAGTAGCTAGAAAAAGCATGAGGGATTTTACTGTAATAATAATAATAACAGTAGTCAAGTTAGTAGCTGTATAGCCTTAGCACATATATAGCAGCTTAAGTTTAGGAATAAGCGTTTTCTCTAATAATCCTACTTTACACACCACAACACTTAAGGTCCCAGTATTCCTGGCAAAACTTACTTCTCTCCTCTGCATTCATGTTACCAACAGCTCGTTGCCAAAAAATGAAAAAGTTATATTTAAAGGTGAAGTACAGAGCATCATGGTAGAGAAGAGCTTGCTTTAACAAAAGCGAAACAGAATCTGCACCAAAACACTTTTATTGATTGACTTTATTCCAACAAAAAAATTGGTTTGTCCTTCTTTTTCTGACTCAAGCTGCTGGTAGCAGAAATGGGGATGATGATGATGATGTTGACGAGTTTAGAAAACATATATAATCATAATCATAATAATATAGGGAGTAAAATAAGCTTTTGCTTACAGTTTTTACTTACAAAGTGTAGTCAAGTATTATGGGAGGAGTGAAAGCAGGAAACTAGGATCATTTCCAAAAAAAATCGTCAGCATACAAAATTACGATGTAGAAGCAGCCTCCATCATGAAACATTTTTGCTACTCCCCTACTGATCGGTAGTCATGCAGCTAGTATAAGCGAGGAGCTAGCGAGTCTGTCTACGAAAAGAATTTTAGGCAAAAAACCAGAATAATACTGTATTACACAATGCATACATACATTTATAAACCAGTGACCCATATTACGGATCCATAATGTCATATAAGAATACCCCCCAATAATAATGCCTTGTTTAAAAATTTATTCTTATAAAAATATACAAAAAATATATAGCTTTACAATGTCATAAAATATACATACAATAAACAAAGTTTTCTGCTCGGGGTATTTTAGAGTAACTGACTTAATGGTAGTGCACCATTCCACAAATACAAAAAGTGCTGCAGTTTCTTCAGGTAATTTCTTTCATGCTGAGGTTCCTAAATTCATTAAAATATTTAACCGAGGGGTAGGTAAATGCATTTTTAAGCAAAGGAATGTACGCTATTTAAACTGGGTATTGTTTGTGCATATTAAAATTACAGACAGATAAGAGAAAAAAATATCTTTCAAAGAATGGTTAAAAATACTTCTCGTTGCTCAATAGCTGACTGCCATCGTCGGTTTTTCAAAGAGAGAGCACGTAATTGCACCAAAGGAATAAGGAAAGAAGAGAGGAGAGAGTGAAAAAGAAACCTAGAAACACGTTGACTGAATTGGTCGAAGTTGTAACCTAATTTATTATTTCGAACTGCCTCACTCCCATATACTAGAGCAGCAGGAGAAGAAATACGAGTGCACTCAAACTTTTTTTGCTGTCCTATCGTATATAGAGGCTAGAGGCTGGCTACAGTCTGTGTGTAAATGGTAGAGAGTCGCGTCAAAGTTGCATTGTGCTCTTGCCATTTCATTGCCTTTGGTAAAAAATAGCTCGGGCCGAATAGAAGTCACTGCTAAATACATGTATACACTGGGTGGATGGGGAAAGAGAAAAGAAAAAGCTTGGTGGAGGAATAACATGATACTATTTCATTGAGGAAGTATTAGTTTTGTGCTACTACTGCACTGTATATATGGATTGGATGCACAGTGCTCATATGTATGTACATATATGCCTATGCATGGATGGGGCAATCATTTAAAAAAGCAGTTGCCTTTGATAATGGTCTTGAGCTGGAAGCGGAAAAACAAGCTTGCTGGTTGGAGAGGAGCAGCGATGAACAAAAATATGTGGCAAAAAACGCGGCATTGGAAGCAATAAGTGATGTAATTCCGTTTCGTTCATGTGGTGGGATGTCGTGCGTTGTACCCTTCTTTCGTGGAGAAAATATACCTTGTGTTTTTTACACGAGACAAATACATGATATAAAATGTATAATACTTTATTTCAAAGATCAGCCGGTCGATACGAAAAACCGGTACTCGTAACTTTCTCACTTCCTCACTGGAAGAATGGAAAAGAGAAGAAGGGCATTAAAACGATGAAATGATGGTCCTCGTCACTCCCACCATTCCTAATGGAACTATGTCGTCAAAATCAGCATGACCACTTTTGCCATGCTGATCCATTCATTCATTCACTCAATCACTGTTTTCCCTGCCTCTCTCAGCAGCTACCTAAGCAATTCCATAAAGTACGCTTAATTTAGTTACGTAAAGATTTATATAAGCATATAGCAGAGGAACATATGGTAGTAGTATATATACTATATATGTAGGATGTTCAGGAGAAAATCAGGAGAGTTGAAAAGATTCAGAAGAATATGGAGTTGTAGGTCAAACAAGCAAAATAGTAGTGACGGCTTTTCCCTCGGTAGGAAAACATCTTCCGTTTTCTTCTACGTCTTTGTCGGTTACACTACTTGTTCTTCTTTTTCGTGTTCTTGCTCTTGGTGAGAAAGTACATTAGAACACATCACACAACAAAG
Organism: Orchesella villosa; assembly: GCA_036850725.1. Lineage (NCBI taxonomy): Eukaryota > Metazoa > Arthropoda > Collembola > Entomobryomorpha > Orchesellidae > Orchesella > Orchesella villosa. The sequence goes on along the minus strand of JAANSM010000145.1, from coordinate 21,037 downwards.
TTTTTTTGTAGCCCAGAAGTGCAACTCTCCAAAATAAAAATCCCAGAATAGCATTGCAGATTTAAGATGGAGTGGGGATGAAGGGGGAGAAGAAATCCTAACGAGCTTCTGTGGAAAAGATATAGGCAAAAGGTAAAAGGAATTTGTATACATAAGTACCACACTGCATTTTACGTTTTTCTCCTGTTTTCTATGGAGAAACTTTGTTTAGATGTAAACACATAAAGTAACAGTTTTCTCTTGCTTCATTGTGCTTTCTCCCTCAGTATATATTCCCTAATATCCCAAAACGCTTGTGTTAAGTGGAAGAACCATTGCCGACGACTAGTCTAGAAAACATACTTGCATAAATATGTAGGCGGTATATTTTGTGTGTGTGCTATTTTCGCGTCTTTTTCTCAACCTTGTTTCTTAAGACCAAGAGCGAGTAGAAAAACGAAAGGAAAAAGCGTGAGCATTTGGGAACTTGGAACAAGAGTAGAGCAGAAACGGAGAGAGAGAGAGAAAGAGTGGATCGATTTCCCTCACTCTTTTCTTCAACTTCAACAACATACAAAACAGATTTTCACTGAGAAGGGAGAAGAGTGAAACAGGCAACACATTATATATTTAACTTATGCAGAAAGAATGTATATAGAATAGTAGTAGAAAAGTGCTATCGTTCCACATTGCATCGTTATTTCGTAAAATGTACAGAACAGTGAGGAGAAAAAGATACTACTTTTTGCTATCTATGCATATAGTTAAACTACACATCATCCAATTCCTTCTCAATGTTACATGTCATGTGAACTCAAGAAGGGAATCCAAACTGCAATGGTACACGCATGCAGACATACTACCACGTGCATACATTCACACATATGAGAGAAGTAAAGTTCACATCACACGGACAAGTCCACTTCACTCTAACTCCAAAACTTATCTACAGAAGGAAAGAGAAAAAGGTTGAAATGATGAAAAGATGAACTTACTTACTTAATACGAGCACCCAACTTACTTTACTAGTCGGGCGAAAGCGAGAAAAAAGAAGTTTGTGGTTTAGTGCAAAATGTTTTTACCTCGTCCACTCCTCTTTTCACACACAAAATTTTTCCCCGTCGATCGATGACATTTGCCGATACTTATTGAGATTGTGGTGGTAAAACTCGTGATAGTTTTTTTGCAAAACAAATGCAACTTTCCTTTTGTGTCTGTGTTTTGCAAAAGCAATGAGCGTGTGAGAGAAATCACGCAGTCCCATTCAAAAAGAACGCTCGGTTCAGGCTCAGGCTGAGATTGTGGCTCGTCAACTAGCTCTGAACTCATTTTGACAACGGATTGTGTATTGCTCCCGGCTTCAACCATGAAATAGCTAGTCCTTAACCTTTGTCACTGTTCAACGATTCGAACATTTAAAATTCGAATTAGCGTTAATAGACTAAAAACCTAAACCCACCTGAATCCTTGTAAAACTTTCCCGAGGCAGTTAAGCTTAAAAGTAAATGCATGAGGCACTGTAAAAGATTTAATTTAACAAAAAAGTCACAAGTTGGCTATAGGTCATTTCATCATTGATTCAAAGCCATGCTTCCATCATCATCCTCAAACATGGTATGTGAATAATAGAATAAGTACTTGTCATATTATATTGCTGAACTCTGAAGCAAGATATTTGATGTATGATGTATGAGGAGTAGAAACGAAAGAGTAAAAACTGTGCAAAAATAATAACCTTGGCGGATTGCATGGAATTCCACTTCAGCCTCGTGTCAATCCTCATCTTTCAACTTTCAACTAGGGAAAAAGAGCATGATGCATATTATGTATATGCAGTATAGCATATTAGCTTCAGTATCATATATAAGAGAGGTTGAAAGGTTGATTTTTTTCGTGTGTACCTCAAACAAACACACATTTGCTGTAAAAACAGTTTTTCCACTTTTCCACCCATGTGTGTGCCTACTTTACGTAGTGGCATGATCCCTTGACAGCTTAATACACTATCGCCATCATTTTTCTACTTGCCATATATTACATGGAATATAAAGCTCATGCATATGGCATACACAACTCGCGTACTCACTCTTCACCAAGTAAATTCTGTGTAGTGTAAAGTGTGTACTACACTTTTTCATAAATAACGCGTTTGCTTTCTGACTTCCATTTTTGCTAATACTACTTTGTTTGTTTGTATGATTCCTTCTTACCCGTCAAAAGCTTTCACCTCACGTTTATATTCGAGATTGAAAAGTACGTGAACCCCTTTGGGCTGATATACGTCCATTTTCTTTATATTTGACATAAATATTTATTACTACCATTGCGAAACTCGGAAACGAATAAACATCATGATTTATATGGTATATACAGTTGAGTATAGTAGGATTATATTGCCAAGTAGTCATAAACTATTGAGGGAACCTGCTGACACAATCCTTCAATTCAATTGAAACAACAGAGAAGAAGGAGTGGCGTGGCAGTTTTATATTCGTATAAACACGACACTTTCCTTGCACATCTACCACTCACTTAATCAACTCTGCTCGTGCTCGCACGCATTTAGCTAAAGCTGTAATTTCCCTTGTTTTTTTAACTCAAGTGGATTGCTTTATATAGTGGAGTCGTGCCTCCATCGGAAATTGAGTGACGAGTCAAATTAATGATGGACTGAAAAAGTATGCTTAAAATAATATGCGTCTTGAGACTTGATTAACAAGGGGAACGCAAGCAACTTTCTTCATCATGGGCATGGCATGGGCACTTACCAAATTTTACATTGATTGTCAAGCCTTCTTTTTACGTTTCATCAGTGTAATCACGAAATCGAATGCTAGAGGTAGAAAAATAAAACTTTTTGTTTTTTTTGCTGTAGGAAATTGAGGCAAAAAAACTTGAGTATTAAGCAAATGTGAGTGACGAATGATTTGGATAAAGTGCACGTGGACCTAGGGGAGATTGGTATTTTGGGTTTGTTTGGTCGTTTTCCGTCAACGAATTGATAACCAGGCATGTAGAGTGTTTGAAGTTTGACTGCATGAAAAAAATGTTTTTAGCTTTGGTGTGTTCTTCAAGTACATCGTATATGTGTGTACACATATTATTTCAAAGAAACGATGTTTTTCCATTCCGTAACGGTACGCATTTACCTCCTGGGGAAAAATTGATGGTAATAGCATTGTAAAAGCAAGGGTTGTTAGGAAATGAGTCGGGTGACAAAACTAGGGAAGCATTAAAAACTCTTTTCCACAGCACTTCCACTGTAAATTGGTTGAAGAGGTTCCACTCAATTGCGAAGAAAAAGAATTGAGATGATAAAATAATAATCATTTCATTATGCACTCTTGCTTTGACTCATGCATATGCACTATGCACACGACAGTAAAGAAATTGGTAGACTTCCCACAGATACACACGATATACGAAAGCACATGGTTAAATTGAGCAGATTTTCCCAGTCAACACTATAAAAAGAGAAGTACATTCATAAGAATGGAGATATAAAATATTCTACATTTAGTGTTGAGTGCTACCTTCACATGCAGGTGCTTATGGTCGATTAATGTATATGTATTTAACCAATCTGCTAAAATTCCCACCATTAACGACCCTCACTTTCCCACACGCTAACTTGGCACAAGTACAGATGAAGATATCATTTATATTGAGTGCATTAAAATAAAAGAGTACTTGAGTTTATTCAATTTTTCTATGCCATGTCAGTGTCCTTCTTACATTGCATGTAAAAAAGTAATACTTTCAAAATTAACTATAGTTCTTGTGTATACCAGCATAACATGAACAGAATTTTACGGATATACTGATCAAATTGCAAAAATGAACATATATATATATAATGCTGTTTTTATATCGAATTGCAGACAGATGGTGAAAGCTAAATTTATATGTATGCATGACATGTAGGCAGGCAGCGAGTCAAAATCATTCTAAAATTTTTAGACTCTGATGAAAGGTTTTCTGGAACACTGTTTTACTATAAATAACTCTTCATTCAACTCCCGTAGTGATCGCAATCACCAACTTTATAGAAAATTGTTTGGAAACAGGTAGAGAGGTTGTAATAAAGGAAAACTGTAATGAGTAAATCGAGTCCTCAATTCGAGCATGTCTTTGGGTGAATGTAGTAGAAATAATATATGGTTCCATTCCACAAAACAAGCTCATTTTAATAGTGAATCTCCAAATGACACCAACTTCAAGGCCTTTCTTTCGTCTTGTCAAATTAAAGTTTTTGTCATTAGAATAGGAAAATGAAGTTGGAGCTGAAGCTTGTGTATATGAGCGGAGCACGTATGTATATGTGTTAAGTGTGTGTTCCTATATGCATATATATTCACACATGTTATACAACCTATGTAAGCTCTCCGCATTTTATTATGAATGCGTAGACATGCATATCTACGCAAGCTTCTTGTGTACAACTTACTAAACTTCTTTTTTCAAATGACTTGGCTCACTTGCCTAAGGATGCTATATACTGAAATGCTCTATAGTTAATATCGTACCAATGCTACTGCCTCTAGAAGTCTAGATCGATAAGTAATTAAGGAAATAGAGGATTAACCGTTTGAAGGAGAGGATGAAGTGGAATCGACGAAATAAGTAGGGAGGAATAGCATATGATAAGTGTATACTTATATACAAGTGCTACACATTAGAGAGAAGAAAGAAGAAAAGGAGGGAAAAGCGACTTAAGGAATATACGAATTGTTATCGCTTTGCCATTTCCTCTTTATTGGACCCACTCAATTGAAAGAAGTAGAAAGTGATGTGAAATTGGAAGTTAAAAAGAGGAAAATGTGGGAGTGAAATTGGAGCTTTGTTCGATTTCCAGGCGAAAGTGTATGGAATCGCACCACAAAAGAATGGAGAGAGAGAGAGAGAGTGAGAGAAAAGAAAAAAAAACTTATGGAGAAGAAAAGATGTTGAGAGAATGGCTTCAAATAAATAGTACTCTCTTTAAAAAGGTATGTTGATGCGAAAATGATGATGATGAAATGCTTGAAATTTGACTTTTTTTCTTTTCTTTAAGTTCATGAATAGAGAAAAAGAGAAGAGAGTTTGTTCTCAAAACATCAATTTAGCAAACTACTATTACCACGTGAATTTTTTCTAGAGAAATTTCTCTTGTTTTCTTTAATCTTATTGCGATTTTTTACTTTTGTAAAAGCCTATACCTATTGTTAAAACTGTGCTGGGAGGCAGGTATTTATTTCAAGTGCTTTTCCCCCCATAAAATCACGGGTTTGAGTTTTATCCTTTTTGTTATTGTTAGATTCAAGCTTATTTTTCCTCGTTTACTACCACTCTCATCTCATCCCACTCTTGACAAGAGTGCATATCACAAGTGCTTAAATTTTTGCATCTTTTACTTCATCTCTTCTCCTTCGCTTATCCATTCCAATTTAAGATTATATCGCGGCATAACACAACGCAAATCGTTGTTGCTTGAAGCAATACACTCGACTCCCTTCTTCGTCTGTTTCTGTAACAAAATTATAAGTGCATCTTTTCTCCCTTTGAAAGTTTATTCTAAATGAATATTCAAACCCAAAAAGTGCACCCCTTGTATTCCAAACATTCTCATTTAAATATTCTTATCTCCTTTATAAAAAACGCACATTGGCTTGCTTTACTTATTTTAAAGAATGGAGGAAGAGGAGCAAAATGAATTTCAAGATAGCATCTTTGCTCTTGCAGAATCAATTATTGATATTAGTACTCTACTCCCCATTGCATTCTTAAATGCTTTTGTCTGTATATTCATATAATATATTTCATTATAAAAGCAAGAATTTCACTCAACGGTGAAATATCGAATTTATGCATATTCATTTTCTCAGTTGGATGAGCAGTAAAGAATGGTGGTGAATGGAATGAGTATTATGCACAATTTTAAGCATTCACCCTAAATTCATCCAAGACATTTCTTTATCTCATGGATTTAGAGGAGCAAGAATGAGTAGAAAAACGCACGCATTAAACACAAAGAACTGCCACATGAACAGATGAGTGAAGATGGATCACATCACGTTCCCCTTCATCTCCTCTTTCTGTCTTGGAGCACCATTTTTTCCATCAAGCGAATAATTTTTTTTTAGAATTTCAGACCTCACGTTGCATCTCCTTCTATGGCACAACTAAAAGACCAATAAGAGCAGAAAGATGGGATGTATATGACTATGACGGCATGGATAGGTTTGTTGATGAAATGAATTGAAACCACATTTTTCCTTGAATCTTAAATGAATCTCTCTCTCTTTTCGAAAGACTTAAGACAAGTTAGTGAAGGAAATGAACAAAATGAAAGAATAGGGAAATGTGCTCTGCGGTTGGCAGGCAGCTGCTGATGCCCATGATATGAGGATACTGCTGCTATGAAGGTTTTCTGAAAACGCAAGGGAAAATAAGTGTTCCTCAACGTGTGTGTACCCATCCTTTTTTGTATGTTTGTTTCATCTGGAAAGGAGGAACAAACAAGAGAGATTGATGTTGAAAAGAAAGAGTACTTGTGTTTTGGGAGTGCAACGAAGGGGAAAAAAGTTTTCCTTTTTAAATACAAAAACTCAATATCACATCACACACAGAGAGAAGTTGTTGGATGTAATAACGTGCGTGTTTTATATGCATTTCATATTATGAATGACTACCTTTCTATACACTAAGTTTCTTTGTAAGATTTTTCAAGGCCTATCTTTATCCATATAATTTAAAATTTGTCGGTTGAATTGGCAGCTCACAAAGTTGGTTTTGTTCTCAGCAAGCAATTTTCTTGTGCTGTTAGCCTTTCTTCTGCTCCAACGTACTTTTCCGTGCGCACAACCCATCACATTGCATTTGCCTGCTCTCTTCTCGAAAATGTTTCAGTTTTGTGGTTATGTTTTATTGTAAACTGTCTGAAAGTTAAATGCGGTTATATTATCATCATCCTGTGGCGTGAGAGATAAGAAGGGAGATGACTATCTAACAGTATCAACAGAACAGAAATATAGTTGTCTTTGCATCTTGGTTCTATATTATTTTATAGAATAAAATAAATTTATGTTTAAAGATGCATATACTATCCTCTGAACCGAAAGTGAACTCCGTTTTTCTTGCCTGTCTATCATCTCTCATTTTCCGTATCCTTTCATCATTTTCCATCCGAAATTCTTCATTTCCTGTTTGCTACAATGTTGAAGAAAAAAGAGTCGTTGTTCCACAAAAAAAAGTTGTGCTCTCCTTTTCTTTTGGAAAACAAGATATGATGTTGTTTACTATGATGATGATTTGACAGAGTGGAAAGAAGAAGTCAAAACCTAAAAACTGGCATGATACTATATGCAGACATGCATATTATCACGGCATTTAAACCACAATGTTCGTTGTAACGCAAAACCAAAGCTAGTTGTTGAGCACAGGAGAAAGGAATTGAAGTGGAAAAAATGTTAGATGCAGAACATGATATGGCATAATGTTCTCAATGCTTTTCATTGAATAAAAGCTCAACACATAGAAACACACGTTTTGGGGACATAAATATGGAGTCAACACAGACATAAAATGTAGATATGAGAGTTTAGATAAAACGATTTTAAAGCTCAAAGCTTCCATTCACAGAAAGCAGATCAAAGGAAATGTCAGCAAAGATGGAAAGAGAGAGATTTTGGCTTGCAATAAGGAAAAGGCAAACGAAGCGATAAGTTACGGAAAACATGGTGTTTAAAAGGGTTCTCAGCTATGATCCTGTATAATTAAAATATCTGTTAACCCTCAACTCGTGCAGGATAATAATATGCAATACACTGTTAGTTGAGCAAAGTTTCACGAACATCCCCAATGCGTTGAGTAGATGTGTGCGATGATTAAATTTTTTGGAAATGGTTTGGACGATGGGAACAAGAGTAATCTATTTTAAAGTTTTTTGAAGAAAGTCGAAACTTTAGATTTTGGAGGGAAGGGCGTTTTAGTGCCTGGCTCAGCTCGACTCTCAGCTTAATTGCATCTACGTGATGGTGACGGATGAAAACTTGAGCAGAGGTTTTTGGTAATTTGACAAACTACAGGATTTAATCTCTCTATTTCTCTCACTCTCTCTGTGGACTTTGTTTCCGAGCTCAGTTTTCAGAAATAATTCAATTGAAGGGTAAAACGAAACACGTGTGGTTAGACCAGTAATTAATTTTGCGTATACTTATACCATATCCAGATTGGGTTTCTAACTAATGAAAAGCCAACATCTAGCATTTTGTATTGAGAAGGAATTGAATGGAAAGGTCACCACCAACACTAACAAAATTGCATATATAAGACTTCAACGATAAAAATAAATCAATAGGTGGATTTGCCATTTACGTTGTAACTACATTAAAAGATAAGTTTTATAGGGAGCACTGGTCCAAATCAGGGCGACAGCCAGGAAAGAAGGGAGAAAGCAATGTTGGATTCCCAACACTCACTAAACAAAGTTGTTTTGAAGAGGTAGAACAAACTCCCTGACAAGTCTTGCTATATAACCACTACGTCTACAAAAACTACAATTGAGTTGCCGTGTAAGTTGCAAATAGTAATGATGTGGGTAGTAGTAGTAGTACTAGCACATATTACTTATATACTAGAAATTACTTCTTGTTCAGCTGCTCCTATTTGCTTGCCATTTCTTTATCACGGAGAGGAGTCAGTCAGACCTTCTGCCATTTATATATTTTCCACTTCCACTTGAGCTAATGGAAAATGCTTGTTTCCATGTTTCACGTAACTGATCCTTTGAACTCAATCACGCTCACATGTAGTAAAATGGTACAACTGTGGAGCAGGTATATATATCTATAAGGTAAGTTGTAAAAGTAGGAACAGGAGAGAAGGAAAAGAGAATTTATCCAGTTGAAGCTGCCAACTTAATATCAACTGCTTGACAGCCTTTACTCTACCAACCAACAAACAAAACTTGAACTTAATGTAACGTAACGATTCCTCCACATTATACTTGCCCCATGTTTACCGACCTGCTGCCGACATTCACTGTAATCTGGGCTAATGAATATCTTTGCAAATGGATATAAATATATGGGGGTAGTGGCAGACTTCTTAATGTGGTGGTCGCATGGATGCTTCTCCTCCTGCTCTCTCTTAATCTGATTGCCGTATGCACAAGGTTGTCCAACCGACCTACCACACAAGGTTCAACTTGATATTTAAGCATGGCAGGTAGGCAACCCAAATCCCAACTTGTAACCTATTTAGTATTTACAGAGGATTAACTAACTAAGCTTGTGGATGATGTATGCTTCGTTTATGCAAATGCGCTATAAACTATATGCCGCTTTAAATATCCTCACTGTTTCGAGAAAGGGTGGGATTTTTCTGTAGATCAAACACGTGATTGAGTAATGGAAGCAGCGTTCTATAAAATTATTTTAATTTAATAATAAGGAGTTTTATTAAAGAACAGAAATTAATTCAACATTGAAGAGCTGCCTAAATAAAATATTTTATGCTCATACAATAACTTTTGTTTCAAGTTCCTTTTTAAGTCAGTTGCGGTATGTTTTAAAAAATATAGAACACTTTCCTAACCCTCTTAGAGTTCATAAATAGACGAACATTTATTCCATATTTGCTTCAAGTGCACAAGGTATAATTACATTGTGGCTTGGCATATGGTTACAATGATTTAAGAGAACTGTAATATAATGATGTTGGCCACCATTACCAACATGAACTTCCTTAATAGTTCATATTCCTCCGTGAATGATGCCACACACCGTGATCACCATCACCACACGGTATATGGTCTTGGAATGTGGTGCACATACTTCCACACTTGTACAACTTCCTTTTCGAAATAGTGTGTTAGGAAACAAATTGAAAATAACAGAAACAAAACCACCTTCTCCAACAAAGTTTTTAATATTTTATACACAGATGTGATTTTGATACACGATTTCAACATTACAACAATTCATAATATACCATATGATATGAGACAATATTTCCAAAGCATATTGTTACGCATACAAATATGAACAAAGAGAAAATTGGTACATGCAAAATGCTGCAGATGGAAAGTGGTATATCCATTATGTGATAGCACGTAGCTATACATAGAAAATCCAGTTAGGTGCCATCATAGAAAACATGTACCTGGCTGACAATGGAAAAGGAACATGGGAAGGGAACATGTTTCACTTGAGCATAAAACTTGTAGTTTTGTAGCTGGTCCTATTTTGGTATCATATTTGCTGACAACTCAGCAGCAGACTCAGGCTATCCCAAACGAAACATGTTTACTACATCTTGGGCGTCCCTTTGAAAGGAAATGTATGCATGTGTGGGGAAAGAAGTACATTTGTGGTGAAAGCATAGAAGTAAGGATGCTGTTGTCGGAGAGCTGAAAAGTATCATCAACAAGGAGCCTATATATACACTGTGAAATAGGAAGTAAAAAGGGTATAGTAGAAAGTGGAATGCAGTTAAGCTCAAATCTCCATTATGAATAGGATGTTGTATTGTCTCTTGAAGACACAAAAGGGCCGTTGTGGCCAACTTGAATGGTATCTTCCTTTTAAAATACGGCTCTAACCATTCCTATGCGTGGCTTAACTTTATTGAACAATAACAGCCGTTGCCAGTGGTTTACTACTGCTTGGGTACGAAATCGTGCACAAAAACTGGCCATCCCATCCTGCGAGTCTCCAACCACGAATAATGTATATGTACATAATGCATCTCGTTCTCTCTCTCTCTCTGATGCTGCTCACAGAAGAGGACTCACTCTCGCACTCTAACTCTCTAGCATCTCTCTTTCTCTCTTTCTCTCTCTCTCTTGCAAGAAGGAAAAAGCTTTCACGTTCCCGTGAAAATGGCTAAAGTGGAGCCCAGTCAGAGAAGAAAAGCGAACAGGAGGAGCAGTAACAATTGTAGAGAGCTAGCCCCACATATTTTGTGCGTAAATTTTCAGGACAAATGCTTGTTTTCCACTTTTAAGTGCCTCACTATCAACCATTATATAGCCGTTCGGTTTCAAATGCTAAAAGCATATCTCTTCTCCTTTCAGGAGAGAAAGACGTCTCTGTGTGATACAAAACAGGCGACTACAGACAAAAGGCGAGTCTTCTGTCACACTAAACTACGTTATTTTTCTGTTTTCTCTTTGGCAGAACACCCTTTTTGATATGAGTGCCTTGGCCAGTAGTAGGTATATGGTATTGCTTCATTCAGTTTCCCCTTGCTTCATCCATTTACGGCATACACGTATGTAGGTACATACTTATCTAGTATACGGACAATCTAAAAGTAAATACGGAAATGTATTTCCAAAGCAGTTAGTAATAATATATAGGCTTTTCTAGGAAGAACAGGACAGTCATGGTACAAACGCTTCTTTTTAGATGGAGAAATGATAATTTATACATGAGACTAAACATGTATGGAGCACTCCGGAAGTGACTGTGGAAATAGACGATCTGCTGAAACATTTCCAACGTTCTTCCGGATCACATGAAATGTAACCGAGAGGTCTTGAGAAAAAGTTCGCATTTTACAAAAGGAGCTCTTGATAGAACTAAATATCTACCTCTATGTATTTCAGTAGCACAAGAATTATATATTTATAAGAACCGATTACATACATCAGGGAATGCTTGAATCTTTCGTACAAAAAAATTCACATGCATGTATAAAAAACATTCTCACTGTGAATAAGGCAAGGACTATTTGTGTGAGTTTAATGAGTTTGAAAAATCAATTTAAAACTCGGAGAAAAAGTTTTGAATTTTTCTCGACAAAGTACTATGCTGTGTGAATTAAAACAAGAAAATATTGCAAAAATCTGAGGAGAGGTTTTAGAATGCAAGGTTTGCATGTGTGTATATACTTTATGTTTAAATGCATACCGCATACATACATATATCGGAAAGGAAACTCATATTTGTTAAATATGGGGAAGCTTATCGTTCACATCCCAAAATGTTTGAATGGGTTCAGAGCTTGAAACGCTTTTCGGGTTCAGAGTATGCCATACCAGAGTTTTTTTCTGGGCCGCTGTCTTTGGCCTGCATTTTCCCTACGAAAGGTTTGTTTCATGAATAGAGTTTATGGTATCATCTACGATCGTTTTCTTGCAGAAAAACTTTCAAGGGACTATTTCACTCGTTTCCTTTCTCTCGTCAGATTGTTTATGATATTTCTCCCAGAAAACTGCTTTTTCTTTTTCTTCCCTTTTCATCCACACTTTAGTTTCACTCCTTTTTTTCTTTTAGTGCCCCGAAGGATTTTCACACGAATTATGGAATGGCTCAACTTTCTCTGGCACAAACAATTCTCACGATCTCTTCAAGACAAAAATGTAGGTATACCTTCGTATAATGTATACCAAATATGTGTAAATACACTATGTTTAGAAATGTATAGGCGAAACTACAGAAATCTAGCAATAAGTGTTGAGTAGCGTGCTAGAAGTTAGTAAAAAATAAGAACTGCTGTGAGTGAGACGAGTTTGGATTGCGGTTATACATTTGTAATAGGCTGCAATTTTGAGCTTAACTGATTTTTTCCAGTTCTGTTTAAATGAATTCTTTCACGCGTTTTCTTTTCTTTCTCCGCAGTTCTTGGAAGGAGAATAATTATTGAAACTAATGGGAAAGGTCTTCACAAAAACTAGGGAAAAATACGGAGGAAATTTGGTTGAATGCTGAAGTTTCTGTGACGCAAACTAGTTCATAGTAGTAAAGTAATAGCAGCATATATAATTTAGCTTTCCCTATGTCTACACAATCCATTACACCCTAATGGAATTATAAAGCGAAGTATAAATTATAGACGCACAGTAATCGAAAATAGGAGCAATGAATTTGTCCAAGATTATTTGTTTAACTGAAGTTTACAGCTCAGACAAAGACGATCTTCAAACTAGCTCGTATATTGAACAATTTGTCGTCTGTACTCGCGTCATTCATGTCAAGTGCAGCATATCCCTGATGGATCAGGTTTGATAAAAATTGTGGAAGGGAAGCTGTTGCGTATCCTGCTGGCATGACGCAGTAACATGATTTGCCTTGCGAAGATTAGGAATAGTTAATGCAATTTTAAAGCAAAACATCATTAACATAATAGCATAGCATAATATTTTGGTACGTCTTACGAATTCCCTATTTAAACTGCTGGTTCGCAGTAGTATTACCAGAATTATTATGGTGTGGCCTCACCGAACATATTACACAGTAGGATAGTTTACTAATAAATGATGCACTAATTGCAATTTAAACGTTTTCAATTTTTATATTTATGTCATTCTTGTCCCCTCGTGTAGTTATTATCAAGAAAAAAGTTATAAGCACTAATAGGTCGATTTTCGATACATATATCATACATTTATTTCTGCAGTAATATCGGATTTAAAAAACTAGACCCAAGTTCGTTTGCATGTTATCACCAAAACTTGGTAAATGAGGGATCCAATAACTTTTATTGTAGTGCTTCTTTCTCGCGAAAAAATTAATTCGAGGAAAATTGAACAAAACAAGGAAAAAGTCAAATAAAACAAGTAGTCTAGAAAAATCCAAGTAAAAATGAACAAAAGTTTTAGGACGAAAAGAGACAAATGAGGATATTGTTAGGGTTTTCTACAAAAAAAATTACTCCAGTTTCCATTTTGTTGATTTGCTTTCCTCGAATACTCGTATGAATGTTCTAGAAAAGTAGTGAAACGCTGATGAGATGATACTGACTAGAAAGTTTCACACAAGTTGCAAGTGTACTGTCCCCAAACTTGTAAAGGCTGACAATACAGACACATTTATAATTCATGGTGGATTGATCAGCGAGTGTCGTCTCGTACGTTGGCAGTTGGCACATTCATCTTTTCTTCGGGATACTGAACTTCCTTTCGCCATTGCAAAAACATATCATCTAGACAAGGCATGGAACTAACAGCATCTGCATTGCTACTCCTCATACATTTTTTCGTGGGAGAAAAACAAAGTTGAAAAAAAAATGGATTTTTGTGAAGCTCATCTTTCGCCTTCAGTATTCTATTATAACTTTGTTGTAGATACTATTAAAAAGGGTATACGAACATGAAGGAGAGAATGTTGGATGTGAAGCGATAGAGAAGCATTTATCCGCAAGCAAATTTTTCCGTCACTACAATTCCTTAACATCCATCCACCTATTTGCTTTCAGCACTTGATTCTAGGAAACAAGCAAAGAATCCAGGAGCAAAACTGTATATTTATCAATATATCCGTTAAATATTTCCTAAAATGTTGGTAAACAATCATGCGTTGAGTTGCGTATTTTTTAAACAAAAGAGGTTATATTATACTTCTGCCGCATCGAACTGAACATACTGCTGCTCCTTTTTACGTGCAAAGAGTTTCGATCAGTATGTCATGGATTCCGTAATCCGTACCCGCATGCTACAAACTACTTACATATACATATATATCGAGTACAATTCGCGCCTGTCACGATGATGTGAAAAAACATATTATGTAAATATCTTTTATATATTATTCATGCCATATCGCGATGTACATTCTTATCTATTTCTCAAGATTCTCCAGGAGCGTCTCCGTTTCTCAGAATTATTTATCAGTTGTTGTCGCCCTCTGGAAATGATAATCATGGAAAATGATATAGCGTTAAGTCTATCGTATGGAGTTGTATTGTAAATGCCGTATACTCAAGTAAATTCTTAGAAATTGTTTTGTCGTATCCTTGCCCGGAAAGTAGATATTCAACGCTAATTATTTCATTTTCTTCACTTTTGGCAATGAAAGATAAAAAAAGTGACAGTGTTGAGGAAAGGGTCATAGAGTACGTGTACGTTTAATACAATCGCGTAGCTTCGGGTCTAAAAAATGACACACTTTCGCAATTCGCAATAGAATTTGATAAAATATGAAGCCTTATTATAGTAACGAACGTATCAATGTGTATTGAATTTTTTTAATAACATATAAATGCATATAAAAATGATAGTTATATTTTTTCCATTTCATCGTACTATCTTCCTATTTCTTCTGACACACAAAGTGCGACGCGGCGGAGTCCAACTTGACACAATGTTACATTTATAAAAAGAGTTAGATAGACAAGAGCGAGTGAAAGTGAGAAAATTCTGTGATCTCAAAATATATTATCTACATTTCTGTCGATTCAAGCTGACTATCAACTGCGTATTTCTTTTGCACATATCATCCCGCTCGACACACAACTGACATCGGAAGGTATACACCCGATTGAAAGGAAAGCTTCATATTTATTTCATATATATATGTTGATGGTGACGATACAATCATAATATTTCTAGGTTGATGCAGACGTCATCGTCACCACACCAAACCAAACCAGAAAAGTGCGATATGCGGCATTGAGTGATATGCTATATTCATATAATATGCACTTTCATCGACGTGTTTCTTTCATCACATTCAAAAGAAAGAAATGAAAGACAGGCTTCTGCCTAGCTCACATCTTCGGTTTCACTAATATTTGGTGTATAGAACCGAAAACCGACCGCCGTATACGATTTCAGTTTCCCATTCAGGCCCTTTGTTCTATTTTGTTTTCATCCGCTATCATCCACGTAAAGCTACATAT
The DNA here is from genome assembly GCA_036850725.1 of Orchesella villosa. NCBI lineage: Eukaryota > Metazoa > Arthropoda > Collembola > Entomobryomorpha > Orchesellidae > Orchesella > Orchesella villosa. Next base: position 5,455 of record JAANSM010000145.1, on the reverse strand, counting down.
TTCCTTACTTTTATATTTGTACATTGATATGTGACGAATGAATAAAGCAAAAGGCTCTATAAAATATTTGGGTGAAAAGATGCGGAAAAGTAACGGGTAAGGAAAGGATGAGTTAAATGATATGATATATGTATGGTCTTATGAATCCATTTTGTTTTTGTTGCTACTGAAAATGATAAGCAATAGACAGCAAAGGAGAAGCAACACAAAAAAAGAGCGACAGTCTAATGGTGTTGAGCATTATATCAGGAAACGACGGTGGTTTTGGTTCGGTATTTCTTTCCCATCATCTTGATGATGATGCTGATACTGATGGGATGCTGGTCTGGTGTGTTGACGTGATATTCTACTACGTTGTGTAAACCATGCTCCACCATACTCCAGAATTTTTCCTTGTCGTTCTTCATCCTTTCCCTCTTTTTTGGCCTTCTTCTTGAGCCGCTTTTGTTTCACTGGTTGGATGATTGTCAAAAGCGCAAGGGAGAGATAGAAAAAGGAGAAAGAGAAGAAATAATCGGATATCGACGACAGAGAAGGATGCACGATTGGCAAAAAAATTGTGAATAGAAGCTCACCATAAAAAAAGGCTACGGTACACGTTTTTAGTTTGATCTTCACGATGCAAGGGAAGTGGAAAAAGCAAAACAGGAAAGAGAAAGTGGATGGGTAACGGTGCAACGATGATAGTATAGTTTATGAATATATATATGTATACATACATAAGCATACAAATGTATATATGTTCCAAATACAGCAAACGTGAATTTTGCTTTGTATTTCTGAGAAAAAAAGAAAAGGAAAATTATCGAGGCGAATGGAACGAGATCCCTTTACTTTTCCTTTTTATCTTGTGGAACAGGAACGGTGTGGAGCGCGGTATAATCTTATAATGCATATTATATCAAAGAGCGCTAACGGGTAAAGTTGAAGTGTCCTTGGTTGATGGGGCGAGCTACATGTTTAACTGGCTTGGACATCATTTCATATAGAAGGATGAATGTTGAGTGTGCTTGTGCTGCACTACTATGTACCAAGCAACCCCGCACACTTTCTTATACATAGTTCCTTTTATTATGTACATTCATCCATACTAATAGTTGATATCCTAGAAAAAACATGATCATATTCCAATATTCTATGAACTGATACGTAAAAAGTAATACCACTCTCTCTCTCTCCCTTCGACTATCACAATCCTCTACTTCATTTTATGTGCAGCACGTTATTTATGGACATGTAGTATGCTGGTTGCTGGTACCATTCACCAAGACGGAAGAAATAAGAAGGCCAGGCCATGGATATAAATGGGTTTTACAATAATACAGTTTGTAGCGTGCTTACTTTTTTTTGTTACACAAAAAAATATATTCTCTAGATGCCTATTTCCTTGTGTTCTATCAACCAGTTCAGTTTTTGTCCTCTTTTTTAACCATTTTTTGTATTCCGATCCGATCCTTCACTTTGCTTTCATTGTGTTTTGTGGTGTGGTTTTATCAAAAAAATATATCGTTTCTATACACTGATACTCAAGTTTTATACAGTTCGTCATGCTAGAACTACTGTATTGCTCCATTTCTTTTGAAGAAAAAAAAATCATTCGGTTTCTATTATTGGATATACATTAGAAAAGGTAGAGAGAGGTTATTTTTGAAAGGGGCATGTTGGGAATACGAATCGGTAAATTCTTAGAAAATATTATTTTTCATAGTGACAGTATGGTTGGATGATGTGAGTTAATATATTATGCATGCTTTAGAAAATCATAACGCGACATCAAAATAATCTCGTTGTGTACGCAATATTTAATAAAAAGAGATTCATTTTCTTTCTCCAAGATATTATATGCACACCGAGTACCGTAATAAATATTAAATAATGTATACAAAGCAAGGACAGCGACGAAAATGATGAAAACATGAAACAAGCGGTAGAGCCCAAACGCAACGTTGAACGTCTTCCATTTAGTATAATTCAGTTTAAGGGTTTTCTTCAGAATAATAAGATGATAGTGAATGGCAGGCCGAGCGTATAGAGAAGGGGAACATACAAGCTCGAAAAAATCTTTTCCAAGTGTCTGTCTCGGTGTGCGTTTGTAATCTTCTCTGTGCCGGTTTTTTGTATTGAAAGGGTTTAATTCAATCTTCCATATATTTCCGGATCTGTAAACTTCAAAGAGTTCAGTTTTTCAAATGATGGATGCACTAGCAACTTCGGAATACGTCAAAGGTTATGAGACTTTTAAGGACGTAATATCTAGCTTATGCTATATTATACTAGAGCGGGAGCAGAAAAGTGGCAGCATTGTTAGCCTTAAGGATTTTCCAGACAGAGCAAACCATCAACCATATATAGCTCTCCCAATTTTTCTTGAAAGCTTACACAAAGACTAGTCTACCGGAAACGTTTCATATACTTCCCCAGAATAAATTGTGGAGGGCTGAAATCATCATCTCCATTGCACAACCTAAGAGTTTTACTAAGATTATGATGTTGATGCTTTTCCCCTTTTTATATATTTGGTGCTATGGAGGAGGCGACTACTTCACGAAATGATATGAAATGGTAAATGTAGTAACGGTTCTCATTCATGTATTCATCATATATTATTTTATGCTCGCTCACTTTTTCTCTGTGTCTTCAGATTCCTCCTCCTTTCACTTTTTCAACTGATAAGGAGAGGATATTACATATTACATTCTGAATGTGTCTAAGGTTGTGGACGGATGGCACGTGGCCCATTGGTTTAGGCATGGGATTAAAGAAATGGAGAGACACACGGTAGTGTTTTCTTCCTCCCTTTTGGTCGTCGTGGATGATTTATATTCTACAGCTGCCGGTCTATGAGACCTTGATATTGTTCAAGTCAAAGCAAACATTTTCAGTTTCGTTGAGCTCACTTTGTCTCATTTTTTCACTAGTCAGAGAGCAAGAGAGAGAGAGAGAGAGAGAGAGAGAGAGAGAAAGAGAAAGGAGAAAAGAAGAGGATGAGAAAGTAGAAATGACTGGAAAAGGATTGGAAAAAGCATTGAGTACTCTTGTGTTTTCACAGGATAAGAATATGACTAGTGTAATGTATAAGAGCTGTATGACTAGGATGAATGACACACAAAGGGAAAATATACTCTTTTTTCCCTTTCGCCACGTTACAAATGTATGGCTAAATCTTTAGAGACACTTTTAGTCCAAGATGCATAGTTGAGAAGGATGGATACATGTGTGTGTGATGATGCAGTGCAGTCGGCCAACTAAGGAAAATGGAGAAGTAATGTTGGGGATAGAGAGAAGGCATGGAAGAAATGGAGATCCTTTCCATTCTTTTGCTAGGTGTCATGGACTATAGTAGTTCTTTGTTTCAAGCCATTGGCAATTCGCCCATATATAAATCTCTTCCATGGGCAAATTGGCCCATTTCCAATTTCCTTATGAGGAAAAAATGACAAAATTCCACATTTTCCTCCTCGTCAGACTTCACATACGTCGGAGCAAAGGGAGTATTAAGTACTCTAATACATTGGTTGGGGCTTTTCCTTTGCGTCTTTTACTGTAAGGACGATAACCCTTATCTCAAAGTCATCCCTACCCACACACGTAATGACTATTAAGTCTACGTGCCATGGAGTATGTAAAGGATGTAATTTGTAATGCATATGAATGGCTTATGGCTTGATATTTCAATGTGTAGAAGTGTAATGGGAATCTGCATACAATTTTCTTTGGTTGCAAATCGATATGAATAGAATGAGATGTTGAGGATGATGATATGATGAGTATTATAAGGGTTCGCCATGCCTTATATAAAGAATAGCGTGGTGTTGTATAATATATATGATCTTCAGGAGTTCGGCTTGCCCAGAGGATGCAAAAAACTATCATTTTTTTATATCTGCCCACAGCTTTAAGCATCATTAATGTCCGTAAAGTTACAGGATAAGGTCATCGCTCTCAAGAAAAGGAAGAGAAGATAGTAGCACAAAAAGAAGCTGTTATGTGTGGGCTTCATTTTTTGCTCGAGCATTACAAATTACTTTCACTTTAAATATTTTCTAATGGCAAATGGTATTATAAAATATTTAAAAGGTAAACGTGAGAAGGAAAGGGAAAAAGTTGTTGGAAGATTAGCTTGAAAGAGTCAAATACAGTTTCTCATTGGACTTTGTGCTTAAATATAAAGTATCGGAAATCTTGAAGGAAGCATAAAACATCGAATTTTAGAGCAGTTGGTACACAAAATGAACTGTTAACATCAAAGATTTTGAGCATAAAACCCCTTGGCTCATTTTTTTTATCTCAGTGCCTCTTTTAAAGAATCATTAAAAGAATGTTAGATCAAATGAAAACGAGCTAAAAGAGAGAAGAAATCCCATTTGATTCACCTCCACCACTCCCAAAGGATATTATGCAACCAAAGCTCTCTTTTCAGGAAAAAAAATATATTCCACTTCAATTCTACTTCTTTCACTATGATATCCAAGAACTCAACAAAATGTATGAGCTGAAAGATGAAAAAGGAATGCATAATAGAAACGGGGAATTGGTAATAGGAAACATCCACCCGTTTTCGCCTTACAACAAGTGATCTGATTCAGGGGATAGCAGTTCGAGATAATGATGTTGATGAGGCTCCTCTGACTTATCAACAAAATATGTGGATGAATGTAAGCCTTTTCCCTTTGTAATTCTTCAGTAAAAATTCCAAAGAATTTGTGTAGGTGTTCCGCTTTAATACATACTTCCTAGTTTTACATAGCACTAGCTGTACGTATCTCGTTTCCTGATTTTCTTTTGATTTCACAAACCATTTTCTTCCATTGGATGATAAAATATATTGGATGTGAGTTGTGAACCATCATGTGATGTTAAATGCAGAAAAAGGTACGTATAAAGTCGTTTGTATTACTTTTCCTCTTTGTTTACTTTATGCTTCCGTGCTTGCAAATGTTTCTGTGCGTTTTCTATGAAAAGCTTTTGCTGCTCCCATTTGAAATAAAAGGATTCTTTATCGCGCAATGCATCAATCACAGAAATGGCTAGTCCAATTCCTTGCTTTTGCTCCTCTTCCTTTTGCTGTCAGCGTTCCTTTCGTCGGAATATAAAAACGAGGGAAAATGGTAATGTCATACATACCTAAAATGTAGAACTTAAAGTAAATTCAGTTTCAGGTCGTTGTTGCAACCTACTTTTTGGGAAATATATATATATATAGGAAAGTAGCAAATTTTTGTGCCATCGACGAAATTTGTTTTTCCTCTGTAATGGTTTTGTTTTTTCGAGGAACGTAAGTTGAAACTGTTGTACAGGCGTTTTATGGAGGGTGACTTCTAGTCCGTTTTGGAGAATAATGTTATATGTATATTGTGATGTCTCGTTATAGTGTAGTGTTAAGCTACAATTAGCATACATTCAGTTTGGATGATTTTCCCATTTGAATAAGCATTAATATTAGCCTGATGCAAAA
>JAANSM010000144.1:0-43268 GCA_036850725.1 Orchesella villosa | reverse complement strand
AGGAATGAGGATAAAATGTTGAGAATGCATTTAAAGAAAAAGTGTGAAAGTCATTTTTTACAGGGTTTGATATATATGGATATAAGCTTAGCTTCTTGTTCCAAAAATCTATAAATTTTTCTCTATCCCTTTTTTCCTCTCGCTCTCTTCCAGTTCTAGCAACGTTTTTCCGTTTACTTTTGCTTCACTGACTCAGCTTGAACTGAAAAAAAAACATATCGTTTCTTCTTTTCTCGTGTTTTGTGCACTCACTGTAAATTATGAGATCAACCAGGTGTTGCATTACATTTACGTTACATATTGCATTGCGCTTACAAGGAGATTTCTTACGGATAAAAACTGAGCTACGAGTTAGAAAGTTTTTGGGTTTTTGCTGAGCAAGCCCAAAAATAAATCTTTTTGTCTTTAACAAAAATACAATTTTTCTTTTTGCCTCCGAGTTGGGTTTGGATTAGGACTCTCAACGCTAGTTCACAAATATTACCAACTGAAGAAGAATAAGGAGGGTAATAGCCGAAAAATATGATCGTATAAAGCGTAGTGAACCATCTGAATAATTTCCTTTTTAATTGCTGCAATTGAAATGGGAGTACTGAAAAGTGTTGTACATTGCGCAAGAAGGCTCATATCATACCTGATGTTTCGCTGCTCACTATGCTCAGCTTTGTTTTAGCTTCAGTGGCTGCATAATATCATCGCAACTCACAACGTGTTTGGTTTTGTGTTGTGTTGTTTTGAACGGGTGTAGAAGGTATCATGAATGATGATGATGACAGGTTTTCTCCGAGTAATTATCTTATTATTTCGCTCAGTCAGAGATAATTATCATTGATATGAGGAGGATGATGATGATGATTATGATGAGGTAGATTATACGCACCAATACCACCAGACTAGACCATCACATCACCTTATAGCCATTTTGAAAATACACCTTTATTTTATACTCTCTCTCTCTCTCTACATCTATACACATTTCTACTTCCTCCAACAATTTTTTTAGTCTCTATTAAAAAACTACATTTCTTCCTCTCTCTCTCTAGTTACAAGTCCTATTTGCTGGATGAAATAATTACTCAACCATTTTGTTTCATCTGATAAAAATTAAACTATCAAAAAAATGTTCATAAACATATTACACATTTTCCTCTCTCTCTAGTTACAAGTCCTATTTGCTGGATGAAATAATTACTCAACCATTTTGTTTCATCTGATAAAAATTAAACTATCAAAAAAATGTTCATAAACATATTACACATACACGCACGATCTTATATTACATAAAATATAATGAATATAATGAAATATACTACATTTTTCTTTACAAACTAACTTACCGATTCAGGTTTTCACTTTAAAATCCCACGTAAACGCGAAACCAAGTCAAAAGCGTGTTCAGTAAAAAATTGTGGTACTTCTTCTTCTTCTCTTATATTTCTTTCGTACTTGTACATTATGCTGTGAAGAAATGTCATCATTTCAAATCATTTTCTTATAATCTTTGTCAGATCAAGAGAAAATTCCAACCACATTCTATCATTACACTCCTTGTGTCTTGCGCAATTGAGGGGAGCATTAATTAAAACGGAAATATATTACACGTTACGTACGTTCCTCTCCCATTGCCGACACTGACTTTACCTTCTTTCTACTGTGAATTAAAACCTCGTCATTTTTCTTTGCAAATGAAGGGTTGAATTTGATGACGAATGACGATGAAAAGTGAAGAAGATGATGAGGATGATATATATGATATAAATTCCATCACATAGTCACCATCAACCATTTACTTATCATCGTAAAGTGCTCTTGTTTCACTCCTGCAGCACCTTGGCTAGACGGTTGCCGCCAGGTATAAAAATTGTTATGGGGCCGTGACCGTGACAGAGAAAACAACATCTTTGTTCCATTCCTCCACACTATTCTTTGCTTGCTCTTCTCTCTCTCCTTCTAAAAAGTAATATTGCTAATGGATGAGATGACCAATAAAACTGGTGTGTCGGTCGGTCGGCTCTTATAAGAAAAAAAATGTGTGTAAAATATAATGCACTGCAATGCAAACGCAAGCAACCGATGTTTATAAAAGTGCATTAAAAAACTATGGTTGTAAAACTGGATTTAATAACGTTATGTTATGTTATTTTATGTTACAAAATTTTTTCATTGGATTTTCTCTCATCCTCATCTTCATTTTAGGTTTTGAGTTTGGTATTCTGTTGACTGGTATGAATGGAGAATTTGAAATAGGGACGACAAAGGGAACGGTAGCATATTTTTTGTTTACTGCAAGACGGAGAGGTAAATTCATGAGATAATTAGCCAAAAGAGTAACCTTCAGCTTCAAAGCAGGAGAGATATAGTGGTACACTGTACACACATCAAAATATTCACAAATAATGCCAACCAAGAAAACATTAAAAAGAGGGACATGGCACAGCATTAAAAGGAGAAGATGTGGATGTAAAACTATATATGAAACAGCAAGAGAAGAGCTAGCGAGAGAGAGAACCATCATAAAAGAAAAGAAAAAGGGAAGCAGGCATCCAGGAGGTAATTACCCATCATCAAAATGAAATTAACTCAAGAAAAACATCAAAAGCTTGGAGAAGAAAATGAGTCAAGTGAGTAGTGAGTACTGAGTGGTAGTCAAAGGGAGAGGAATGAGGAGAAGAAGCTTGAAAAAAGATGAGCATTAAAAGAAAGATGCACCCATCCATCCATTCGTCCATCTACTCAACTTCTACATTATGATGATGATGATATGATGGCTATATGATATGACGAGAGTAAGAAAAGCTTTCATAGTTCCAAGGAACAGGGATGATATTTTGATGGAGGTGGAAGCGCAAGCAGGAGAAGTATAAGCATATCAATTTGACTATCCATAGAATTCATTCTTGTGTGCGTGCGTCTCAATTCTAATGTGATATTTAACCCTTTCATTTTCTGGAAGAAAATACTCCACATTTTCATTCCCTTATTTTTTCGTCGGTTCCTATATCCCTGTGATGTGATGTGATGCGAGAGCGAGAGGCAATCCAATGCAATGGTGAATGGGATGGGATGTAAAATGTAAAGCTTGAATTAAATAATTATTTTTTTGTTGCTCACTGGGACCTTTTCTTGTTCGACAAGAAAGCTACCGAACCGACAAGCGCACACATCAATTTTTTTGTACTTTTTCAGGAAAAAACAACAAGCAAAAGCAATGTTCTTCACTTTGTCCCTCACAGTTTTTTCCAAGGATTTATCATCATTTTCGTCCTGTCAGTTCTCATTTTGTCTCGCTTCTGAATTCCCATCTTTTTTACAATAAATTTTTTGATATTCTCATCATCATCAGGAGTAGTAGCAGAAACAGAAGCGTAAAGAAAAGATTTTTTTTATTCGCTGTTGTTCTTCAATAATAATAACACAATACTACCGTGTGTAGCGTGGGCCGTGGGTCCTCCTTTTCCATTCGTTTCCTCCACTTTTTTCTTGGAGAATCATATGAACTCATCATCATCATCATTCTATCACAGAGATTTTTAATGCATGAACATGAAACTCATTCAAACTGAATCTCTGTTCTTTTCTTTTTTTCTCAAGAAAAAAGACATTCAGCTTCAGCTAGGGTTGGAGTGGAGAGTGGAGTAGATGTGTGCGTAGAACTTCTTCTTTGATGTTGATATCCATTTAGAATATTATAGCGTAACTTTTCTTCCTTTCTTATATTGCCGACGGAGACCGACAGACCATTGAATTGGATGAGTACAAAAAAAGACCGGCTCTTCTTCTTCTCCTTTTGTTTGTTCCAGGACATCATATCATCATGATCATGAGATGATCATCATCATGGGAGAAAGAAATTAATATAGAAAAGAATATATAGAGCACCATGTTAACAAATCAGAAAAGAAAAAATGAGAGGGGGTCATAATATTCATGTCATATTATCATTATATCGTCTTCCTAAGTTGAAGGCATGCATCACCATCATCATCTTCATCATCTCATAATCATAAAAGTTTTTGTAAAACACAAAAAGTACAACTGTTTCCTTCAAAATAATCACTTTGATCATGACATAATCCTCTCCTCCGTGGAAGAGATGGAGAAACTCGTATGCCTATAGTTCTTGTATTCTGCAGTGCAGTAGTTCAGGATCGCATGGGATCGTCGTAATAATGTCGTCATCATTAGTTTCTCGTCGTCATCATCCTATCATAATATTATACCCCATAACAATAATCATTACAATGTCATCTTTTCTCATAATGGGGAAAACAAGGAGTCATACCCATGAATATTCTGCTATTGTTGTTCGACAAATTACCGCATAACATGCATNATTCTGCTATTGTTGTTCGACAAATTACCGCATAACATGCATATCTAGATGGGACTAAAGTTGGAAGTGGGAACAAGTAGTCATTGTCGTTATAGTTTTCTCTACGACTTCTACTCTACCCGCTCCGCTGTGTGCTGCTTGCTCTGCATTGCGTTGAATCAGGAGGATATCTCTGGCTGGATGGCTTTGGCTTGCATGTGAGTAGAAAATTAGGAGAAAAAGTGAGATTTTTTTTCCTCCCATAACACAGAAACTACTAGCGAACACACACACGCTCATATGAATTTCTTTTCCTGTTCTGAAGAGATTTTTTAGAAGAAAAAAATAAAACACATTTTATTATGTTTTTTCTCTCTGAAAACACATTGAACATCTAATGTTTTTTCTCAGAGTTCACAAGTGTTTTGTGATATTGCCGAAATGATTTGTTTGTAGAATTGTAAACATGGTCATCATATTGCACCAATGATTATCCTTATGATTATTATCATTGTTCCTAAATTACAAGGCGGTATTGGCGGTATATACATATACTATATGGACTATATACGAAAGCAAGCCGTTCAGTAGCTTGTATATTGTGTGTATACAAGGAGGCGGTAAGTAACAATCATTATTTTGGAACTTGAACCTCTTCTAATGAGACTGATATTATACTTACATGTATTTACCGTTTTCATCAAATAATATGGAGTAATATGGAGTATGAAAGATCTTACATTTTACATGGGGCAAAAGGGCTGTGTTTGGTTGTTGTTTTGTTGTGTTTGTAAGTAGATATATAAACCAAATGCCGACTGACTGCCGACCGGATATATCCTTGCGTAAAAAAAGTCTCTACTGCAGTCTCAGAGAAGCTATATACACATTACTGTTCATTCATTTCATTCACAATTTTGTCCTTTCTTCTGAAAAGGGAAAATTGAATTGGTTTCGTTTGTTTCCCTTGCTTGTCTGCAGTATAGTAAGTGGTGATATGGTAGTTGTAGTTGGTGTTTGGTATATACTTATGTATAGTGCAGTAGCAATGCAGTACACAAAAACTTTTCTTTTTCAATTGAGCGAGAGAGGAGCGAGAGGTCTTAGGCAAAAACGGAATCTGTACAGCTGATATGATCTATTGTAGTTGCATAGTTTGGTAGTGAACATGAGCTGTGATTGAATATTGAATACACAAGGGTAACAATGGAGGCAGCAGCCGTTGATCTTTGCCGTTTGGTTATGATGATAATATTGTATTGTGATATGAGGATATAATACCATTTCCGCCGCTGGTGAAGCATGTCGATTATATTGTTGTGAAGCTACTCTGCTTTGCTTTCCTTCACTGTGAGAGCTTCCATATCTACACAAGGTCTTCCTTCTCCTGCAAACAATATTTTATTTGCAGTTTATGCTCCGAGCTAAACTAAAGACGGAGAATTTACTGACAATGGACTCACTGCTCAATATTACGATGTTTTTTCCTCTCCTTTCTTTCTGCTCGCTGACTCAGTGCACAGTGATGGAAATGAATTGTGCTAGTGAACTAGTGACTTGACATGGGATGAAGAGGCTTATCGAATGCAGTCCATTGATATATAAAATTTTTTATCATTTTGAATAAATGAAAAATCAAATCCTAAATAAAGTACGTATGATCTATATATACGTATAAAGTGTTGTGTATGGCAAATTCAGCGGTCAATGCTTACTCTGCTTCGTTTAAACGTACAGTAAAAACAAACTACGCAACTTTGCAAATTTCTATTCGGAAAACTTCGTTACCCAAATTAATTATTACAATTTTAAACCCCAAAGCGAGCTAGTAGGGATCTACGTTGTAGTATAAATATTAAGTTTACATTTTATTATAAAATTAAAGATTGAACTCCAACAAATTTTTAGGTTGGTTTGTCACACGTGCACGTTATATGTAACCAAAACCAAATCCGAATGGTCGGTCATAAAGCATAATATTATTGTCATTTTTATTTTATGTATTGTATTGTATTATTATTACATACAAATTTCCATTCACAGTATTTTCACGTACCAAAGGAGACCCTAGCTAACATACATCATGTCTCCTGGTACGACCAAAGATCCGTCACTTATTTCCTCCATGTTGCGTATCATTAGTATCAGTAACGAAACCAAATTGTCCTCATTTGTCACTCCGTGAGGGTATCCCAATGGGATCATTTGTCCAAGATGAAATTACCATTGCTTCCTTGAACAATGACACTATAAAGCGACACGGCAGCAGTAGTAGTTCAGGTTGACTTTTTTTTGAAAATCCTTGGAGGTCTCTCTGTCCCCGCATGAGCACAGAGAAACGACAGAAAAGCTCCTCCACGTCAACTCTATTCATTACGGTCATTTAGCGTGGAGCAAAAGCAAAGTAAGAATGAAGATGAGACAGAGCACATCTGCTTCTTTCTCTTCTCTCTCTGGCTGTGTTGTGAGTAGCGGAGCAGAATTGTTAAATATATTTTAAAACGGAGAAAAATATATAAAATCTCTGGAGAGAGCCCTCCTGTGATGGATCTCTTTTATACTATGTTTGTTTCCAACTCCAACACTCCAACCTTATTTATATTTTCTCCATCCGTATGTGTTTCATGGGGATTTACACTGCACTGGTTTTTCAAACTTTACACTCATTTCATTAAAGCTTGGGGCTTTTTCCCTGTTTCGTTCTGGGTTCCTGAGCATTCAATTCCATTCCGTTTGTGTCTCTGGATTCTCCATGTGATTTGAAGCGAATCAAAACAGGATTTTTTTTCTTCTTCCTTATTCTCCTCTTCTTCCTCAATCCGCGTTAGTATATACCATCTACCATGTTATACTTACGCTTTGTTTGGCACAAGCATAGTATTATTGAGAATTGAGATGGATGAAACATGGAAATGGACCCTTAGTTTAGGCTCAAAAGCGCTTGTGTATGTGTGTACCTTGAAAAGGACAAAAGGTAAATTTAGATCAATTGTCAGAGGAGTCAGTGCGTGAAATCTCTTTTTTATTCCACCTTATTCTTCCCCATTCCTCCCAAAAACCCTATTCTTTCCAAATGGTGGTTCTTTGGTTCTCCTTCTGCTGAAAAATTGCTGACAAATTGATCCGACGGGTGAGGAACCCGTGATATGGACACTGACACTATTATCCTACTTCCTCAAATTGGGATTGGGACCTTTTTATCAAAAGATGAAAAAAAGAATACATTTATCCTATACACTTTTTTTGTTAAGCTCCCTCAATTCCCTTGCCTTTTAAAGGGGCTATGTATATAATGGAGTATATATATACCTTTAAGGATCATGATGATCATCATCGTCATGAATTGAATCGAATTGCTTTGGTTGTTTGGTGATTGCGTGAGGTGAGCTGGAATAATGTTGATTCAATTCAAATTTCAGGTTTTTTTTCATGCATTCCATCTATCCAGAGATGCAGCTTAACTCAGAGCTCTCCGAGATTCAATCTCTATTTATAACATAACATATTGTGTTCAATTTCATTTCAAAACCTGAATCAACAATTTCAAATGGTTATAATAGATACCCTAATGAATTCACAAGGAAAAGAATTGAGAATGAAAGAAAAAAATAGGGAAATTAGAGTATATTTTATTATACACAAGTACAAATTTCCAATGATATGTTGTTATTGTTGAGAAGAAGTTGAGTTGAAATGATTCCAGATGGAAAAGGGCATAAAATTCATTCTGTTTGTTACTTATTCAAGCTCAAACTTTAGAGAAGAAGAGAAAAGCGATGAGGCTCATAAGTCTGGGTCATAAAAGCTTCGTAAATGACATGGATTAGGGTGATCATTTGAAAGAAAATTGGTCTAAAATCCCATTTTATTAATAAAATGACAATGTACGCACACACATTAGTTAGGACTTTATTCAACACCTCAGAAGAATACTGAGGACTGAGCACTGAGCATATGTGTGCGACTCCTGACTATATACTACAAAATTACCATGAATATCAGCCATATTTTTGACTTGAGACTTGTTCTTTGCACTACTAACTTCATTTATGAAAGTTTTGAAAATTGATGAAATGCACGTACATTCAACATTCTCTTGTGATGATGTGATGGAGTATTATTGTAGGGATATTTTGTGTGTGTGTGTGCATGGTTTGTAATCAATATTAAAAACCGAATCCAATTTTCTCAATGCAATATGTAGTTTTCAATACCTTTTCATGATAGGATCATCATTATCATGATCATCATCAAGTCATCATGCAATACATCTGCTCTCTTGCTACTGAGCTGAATAAATATATGTAAAAATTTATAATATAGAGAAGCAAACAAAAGTGTATAGCCCTTTTCTTTCATCCTGATCCTGATATCGTATGCATATCATGCAAAACCCTAATTTTCTTACAAGATGAGCAACAAGAAAACAATGAAGAACCAACTATTTGTAATATAATTGCCTTGTGCATCAATCTATAGCTTTATCTATCCACTATCCACTCGATTCAAATTTTGAAAAAAGGATTTGAGATTCGATTTGATCATTCGTGAATAATGTGAATTAATGCTGTAGCATTACTTTTTTCATTCCCTTTAATTTTCTTATACAGGTTGGGAAAGAATATTAAAGGAAAATCCATCATCATTAAAAAATACATATTGAAAGATGAAATAATGTGTTTTGATCAATAATCAGTAATGATCGAAAAAGAGGTAGCAAAAATTCGATTTTCAATTTAGTTTCTTGTGTGTAGATCAAAAACCACTCTCAAAAATTGACCATATAATCCAATCTTTGGGATGGGGTAAAAATTTCGAAGGAATTCCACATTTTTTTTGTAATAATGTTTAAAGATAATCAATAAAATCTTATTCGTAATTCGTATTCAAGTTTTCTAGTTTGTTTTTTGCTCTCTTGTCTTGTCCATGTCCATTTGTTTGATTTTTGGTTGAAGAGAAGAATGTGTGCTACCACTTAATTTACCACTTGCAAAAAATTCCAAAATAATAATGATAGATCTCTTGGTTTATGACTGAGTCTTCTACTTATGAGTTCTCCTTATATTGTTTTTTTTGCTCATCAGGAACGTCAGCATTCCCATAAAAAACTACCGATTCCAGTTTTGCTGAAAATACAAATGATTAAATTAAGGGGAGAGGAATTTTTATTGGTAACAGTAGCGAAAAATATTTAAGAGAAGTAGTAAACAGTAGTAAATGAAAACTAAGATAAAAAAGCACAAGAGCAATGCATCACATCGACATCACAACAAATCCATCCATATGGAGTCATTATCAAGCAGAAGCAGATGATGATGATGATGATGCAAATATACTTAAAAATCATCTTGTTCAATCATGCTGTTTTTTTTCTCCTTATCAAATCGTGACTTGATCGATTTGATATTTTGGTTTGGGGAAGGTTACACATTGCACATACGCAAGTCGAGATGAATTTACATAATCGTAAATCGGAATGAATCTTGTCAGTCAAAATTCGTTGAATGTTGAAGGGATGAAGAAGAAGCTCATCAAATCATCATCATCTGCAGCATGTCCACTTTATGAATGATATTGAAGATATATAATATGTGTTCTTCTGGGCTCTTCTGTGGTCTGTTCATTTCTGAGCTTCTTTTGTCTAAAACCAGTATACCTCCATCGTGGCTTCTTGATCTTAGGGTTCACTACTGGTTTTGCAGACAATTTTATATAGATCCTTCTTCTTCTCTCCTTTATAATGATGGGGAATCGTTGGAGAGTTGGTGGGTGACTGACAGAAAGGTTGAATTTGAATGTTGAAAGGGCTACTGTGTATCCTTTCTCTCTACTCGACTACTTGAATCATCATATTATTCTTGATCATAATAACTATCATCTTAGTTTTTCATATATATTTTTGATCTTGAATTAAATTAAAGGTTATCTATCGGAATTGGGATGATGGGTTAGGGGAGGAGGAGGAGAAGATAGATTTGGTATTAAAGTTCATCGAAAATTAGCATTCTTCTTCTTTAGTTTTTTTCTTGCTCTTGCTTCAAAATCGTATTATTTCCCCCCTCTCATTCATCTAACGGAACTTGTAAAGTAGCCTTCAATTAGTTTAAGATCTGATCTCAAATCACTTTACAAAATGAAAGACACTCAAAAGCAAGTCTTTTCATGAGAGGGATAGTAATAGGGATAGTTTGCAATACTTTGAGAGTTTCTGACTTGACCTCCATTCCTTCTGCGACGATCGAAAGTAGGAGGACTTCAGAAAAGGGAAACTGGAGCAAAAAATATGAAACATAATATAACATCTGTTACAACTGGCACTGGTTGGTACTACCAAACTGACAAGTGGTATCACAAGTCTTCTTCAGAGAGAGAGGGAGAGAGAAATAGATGTATTACAAGCAATGTCACACAATTTGTCTCTTCCTTCTCTCACTCTTCCTTGACATCAATAAAGTTTTTTTTTGAGGAGGAAGCTCAGGAATGAAAGTGAAAGATGCAATATGTTGTACTAAGACAATGTCATTTAGGGTTTCATCATTCATGTCACGTTTTCTTCAGAAAACGTCCCTTCCATACGCCAGCAACCATACATGCATACGTAAATGTTAAAAAGTATTCAATCAGTTTCGATGTTTAATATAAAAAACTAGATTGTCTTTGCTTAAAGTTTTAAAGATTTAAAAACTTTTCGAGTGATGATATAAACGAGAAGAATTTTTTAACTCGAAAAATTGTCTAAGTTTCTGGCTTAAAATAAAAAATCTATAACCACATAAATTAAGTTAATGTTAGATATCTAAAATGTCCCCTATATTATGTAGTTATAGATAGTTATGATTTTTATATATTAGGATAATAACTATGATGTTTAATTCATTGTTTAGTGTTGGCAAACTTGTGAGCAGTTGGAAACCGGAAGAGCTCAATCCAAATTGAACCCGATTACATCCACAAAAACTGAAAACAATCAAAAGAATGAAGTACCCTGTGCTCTCCTCCTCGATTCAAAGCAATGCGTAAGTACCAAACTTTAATCTTGTCCTGTTGCTCAAATACGAGTGAATGAAATCAACTGTTTGGATAAAATCCCATAACAAACATACAACTTTTCATGATATTTATTCATAAAAGCGAAAGTCTAAGAAAATATGTTGCT
This sequence comes from Orchesella villosa, assembly GCA_036850725.1. Classification (NCBI taxonomy): domain Eukaryota; kingdom Metazoa; phylum Arthropoda; class Collembola; order Entomobryomorpha; family Orchesellidae; genus Orchesella; species Orchesella villosa. The sequence goes on along the minus strand of JAANSM010000144.1, from coordinate 31,800 downwards.
TCTTACGAAAACCACTAAAAAACATTGCCATTCCGTCCATGATCATCATGATTCGCTTACTCCCACTCACATATCTTACATCTCCACCTGGTTATTTTCTAGCTGGATGGATGCCAAGTAGCTTGCTCCTTTTACAAACATATTTTGCTCCCAAATGTGGAACAACAATCTGCAAAAGCTTTCACTTCAAATCCGGTGGTTGCAACCGCGCAGAAAAACGTTGTGAGAATTGTTCCAGGGAAAATCACTTGGCCACTAGCACAAGAGAGTAATAAGAACTCTCCTCTATCTTCTCCCTCTGTGGTTTATGCGGTGATTCAAGAATATCCGGACAGGAAATGGAGGCAAATTGCTCAGGTACAGGAAAAATTCCTAATGTGCTTCATGTAGCGTAAATGCTCATGGTTGTGTTTTGTGTTTGGGATAAAAGTATTAAAAAATAGGTAAATGGCAAGGTAAAATAAAAAAACACGCCTCGTTTCTTTCCATTCTCGCGAAATAGACAACAGCAACCGAGATCCTGATCCCGAGTGAATTGACATCTGCAATGAAGACAAAATTGCGCTCTGTTCGAGTGTTAGTGGTTGGACCGGAAGGCTTGTTATCCGTATACAGTCCGGAGAAACGAGGAGAACAATTGTCTGATAATAACAGTAACTCACAGGCGGTAATAGAAAGTAGTGGAGCGAGAGCAAATACTTTACGAATTGATGTAGCTCCTGAACGTTCTGAGCAAGAAAAAAAGGGAGAATCTGCAATGACTACTGTCACGATCTCAGATTCTAGTTTGGATGGGAATAATAATGATTATCATCAACAAAGTGGGAATGATAATAACAACGATGCTGTAACTAGCTTAGGAATTGATCGCAGTGCCCCAGATTCTCCGGTGACTAATAGTTCGTTTGGAGGAACAGCTATTGCATTTCCTACGGTGGAGAATAATCATTCTGACGGAGTGGAAAGAGAACCGTTTGAGTTGAGACGTGTCTCATTAATTCATCAAAAGTCGTTGGTTATCGCGGAGCTTCAGTGGAATGGGATAGGAAACAATCCGAGTTCAGGAGTATTTGATCACTTGGGAGTTGACTGGAGGTGGGCTCAAGGGCCATTTGGTGACTGATTCTACATCTGTTACTCTTAGCTTGTGGCCTGATACTCTTTACCAAATTCAGGTCAGTCAAATTTCATCAACCTACATTATTAACTTAAATATCCGTTAACTATCTCTTACTGACAAACCTACAGTATCTATCCCTAACAGATCTGTGTTAGCAATTTAATATCTAGCGAAAAAAAACTGTATTGGCGTTTTTATTTTACGTGTTTTAGGTTGAACTATTCGTGCAGAACTTTGACGGGGACGGAGAACAACCAGCCGTAGAGAGTTCCACTGTTTCATTGAAAAGTCTCCCATTGATTGTGGACACAAGTGAAGCCTCATTCCCTTTCGAAAGCCCATCCGCTCTCCTTGGGAATAACGATGAGGAGGAAGAAGACGAAGAGGATGAATCCGAACAAGAAGGAAATGAGAGGGAAGTTGGAGAGGAGGAAGACTCTGGCCATAAATCCATCACAGGATTTCTCAACATGACTCTTGTCTTGGGCATCTCTGTTACCGCTCTCATTTTCGTCCTAGTCATCCTCACGCTCGCCGCTTTCACTTGGACGAGAACTCGCTCCTTTTCCTCCAGCAAAGTTGGCTGTATCTCTGGAAAAGGAGGAAGATGTTGTTACAATGGATGTTTCTCGGATTGCACAGAGCCAGAACTTCTCCTTTCAGAAGAGGATCTCATTGAAGACACCAACGTATTTGGGTATGTAGGGCTGCCCAAAAAAAGTCAGGGTGACAAGAAGAATTGCAGTTGGAAGCAGAATTCTTTTTCCCCGAGTCAAGATAAACGAGAAGGTATGTGTAACATACAAAGTTTCTTATTCTATCGCCATATTTTTGCAAAAAGTTTTCCTTATAGAAATGTACATAATAATTCTCTTTAATTTCGCTTGCTCATTTAATAAAAAGTCGGAAATCCCTTGTCTTATATCTCAACGCTTTTGCTCATAATAATATGCATAATATAATATGCTAATACTATCTTTTAAACGTTGATAATACTAAAACTACGCCGCTTTCATCCTAACAAAGCTGCTCATTTGGGGGTATAGATATTGCAGATAGATAGAGAGTGCAGATGGTGTGGTGAAGATAATCATGCCCTCATGCATTAATTAGACCAATAATTATCAAGCTTTAGCTTGCCAACCAACACTCCTCCTCATTTGCATACAATTACCACCAAAGAGCATAATCCAAAGCTGTTGATGAAGGTACGGTGGCATTTCTCTAAACAAGGGCTGCATTTCGATTGGATTTTGTATTATGCTTGGCTTGGCAGGCAGCTTTTTTCAAGTCGTTCAAGAGTTTTTTATGGGATTTTGTCGTGTTCAACGTGGGAAATCTTGTTTTATTAGTTGTTTGTGCTGTGCAAAGCTCTACATCACTCCGCTGATATGTGCTTACCTTTTCATATATATTAACTTTTATCACGCATTTTTGCGGTTGCATATTGTAAAAACGACGATAGTTTTATTTTGCTCATCAAGCGGATTATTACGATTTGGTTTCTGAAATTGTCCATTTCGCTCCCTAACTAAAAAAACTAAAGTCAAAGTCCCCTGCTAGTTGTTTGCGCTGTTGGATCCTTGGGCGATAAAATGGCATCAATATCAATGCACCTTGTTCGAGAAGGTATAGACATTCGTCGGATACTCATTAGGTCCTCCTCGTAATGTGTGCTTTGTTATGTATCCGCTCTCTTTGTGCAAACAAATCTGTTTGGACCGAAAAGCAAAGAAGCTTTTTTAAACTGGTTTCGTCTTTGGGTGATCAATTATATATCATGTCATTCTCTCCCCGTGTTTAAACAATGGAGCGACTGGCTCCACGCTTATATACACTTGGGTTGGTCAGGTACAAGTTGGTTTGTTGGCTGTCGGTATTGTCCTTTACAAAGGTGCAGACAGAGAGGAGAATAGGTTTGAAGTGGTGTGTATGTACATGTAATCTAGCTCCAGCGGATGTTTGAAGAAAGGAACCCGCAATATGTAATATGCCGCAGAGAGAGAGTGGGTTTTTTGGTAAATGGTTAAAAACTTATTGAAAAGTTTCAAAAGTTTCACATGGAGAAGAAGATGAAGTAGGAGGAGATAGTTTTCCTTGTTATTTTTTACAGTCACATATTATATAAGTGATTTTTTAAGAAAGTATAATATTTGTTTTGTGGGTGAACTGTGAAGTGACCGAGCCGAGGAAGTCATTAGTTTAAGGGTAACATAAAAACACAGTTCATTTCTGAAGAAATGGAATAAGATGCTGTTATTTAACTTGAAAGGGCGCTGTTTTCCGAAAATCCATCTTCTCTTGTCTTTTTAACCTGAGCAAATAAGTGTTTCCGTAGATTGGTTAGAAGCTGGCCAATTAAAACGTTAAATTACTTCTGACTCAGATGTAAAGTCACTAAACAAAATTACCATGAATGTTTCCACATTGCTAACATTACAATTACAACAAAGGAAATGCATCTTCATGAATATTAAATAAATGTAACTGAGAAAGAGTTTTATACAGCGTTGTAGTCATAAAATTAGGATGTAGTTTCCAGACTATATCGAAATGATTCTATTTTATTTTAAATAATTAGCTATTTTCCAATGTATTTACTCAGTTTTAAAGTGTGCACAACACTTTTGTGGCTGAAAATTTAGGCTCCTTTGCGCACGTACAGTATGCATGCCGTAGGTTGGGTCATCAACCTGTGTCGCGGCATGATGAACTCTTATCAAGTGGAATAGAGAAATAAAGCATCAATCGTTTTGACTGCATTGCGGCTTTGCGTTAGTTTGGCGTGGAGTATTAGGGGACAGCCGACAAGTCATAAGAGCTATCATCACATCATTGGATTTTATGCTCAGAATTCATTTCTGTTTGTTTCTTATTCTCAAGGGAAAACAATTTCTTTATTTGATAAGTACCATCGCAGCCCTCAAATCTCCCTTGAGGGGATCATTCTTCTGAACTGGTTGAGACTTAAGAATCCATCAAAATCCAAAAAATCCATCAAAAAAACTTAGATCATTGAATATCGTCGTTAATTTGTCAAGTTGTAGTTCAACGACGATTTTATTTCTTTTGTTCACTAATGAATTGAATTTAAAATGAGATCCGTGCAGCGTACCTTTTATAGATAGTATTTAATATGTAAAAAAATCATTCCTGAGCAAATTAAAATGTTTTAATTGTTTGTTTAGTGACAAGGGAGAATAAATGCATGACTCCATTTCTTACAGTGGTATGATGAGATTCCACCACATACTGTGTTTGTATTATCAAGGAATTAGTAAAGCCCTCCAGAAGAACATCATCACGGACTCGTCTCCTTTTCAAATTATCGTCTGCTTAAGCTTATATCCTTCTCATGAATAAATGGATGAACAAGAGAACAAGATATATATTTCCTATTTGAAAGATGATGATGATGAGATGATGCCCCTTTTGTTTACTTTTCTTAAAAAGTCCGTTTAACCCCAACACTAAAAAATGAGTTTAACGGTTGGATGGATGGATTTCATTGTTTGTCTCGGGATTAGAGAAGTGTACTTCCATTTCCATTAAAAAACTAACTGAAAACTGAACCTAAGCTTCAAACAAGGATGAACATGAAGGAGACGTCTCCCATCCAATGCATATAAATAAATATATAAATGTTTGCTTGACCGGTTAGCATCATCATGATTTAATGGAAAAAGTCCCAAGAAGATATATGCTCAGCTTTGGAACTGCAGACTGCAGCTTCATAGATTGAATTTCGAACGTTGAAACTAATGCAATTCATAACATATTCATTGAGAAAACATGTTCGTTTCCATCCAGATCCACTTCACTTCTCACCGCTAACATCATATTCGTCAGTGAGTCAGACGAGGATGATATGTGATGGATGTTTATAGTCCAAAAAAGTAGATCCATTCATGCCAGAAATAACCAATTCTTATTCCAGCCGCAATACACTTCATCTAATTCACCCCTTTTTTCTATTCTAAAAGGCTCATTTCATTCTAACCAATGCAAACTCACCCTTGTTATCAAACCCATTCATTTCATTTTCAACATATTTTTTTCTCCATTGTTTATAAAAATGTAAATATGTACATAAAACTGGGATGTAGAGGAGCACGTAGTCTCGCTTTTTTTTAAAGCTTTCAGAGCTCCCAGCGTGAATTGCTTATTTTGTTGATTTGTATTAGCCATAAATAAGGCGAGCAGGAGAAGAAAAAATAACAACAAGTTTAAAATTAAAGGCTTTTGCTATGTATATATCTTTGCCTCAGTCCATGGCTTGGTCTTGGGATTGGCACGCCTGGATTATAAATTTGGTAGATGACATAATGTGAGATATTTATTCGACTAATTAATTTCCTCTCTAATATGGCTCTCCTTCTTGTTTTTTTTTGTCTTCAGGTCAAGAGTCAGTTGTAGGAGCAGACACATCGGTTGCTGTGATCAGTAGTGGAGGCTCATCATCAGAAGCTCCATTCTCGTACTTGAATTATTATTGCCACAATAGCTCCCAATCCGCCCCTTTTGCGTCGTCGGGGAAAGTGGGCACAGGAGCTATAAAAGTTGGTGAACAAGGTTGTCCATCATCATCATCCTGCTGGCTACCTAATGCTACTTGTACCACTTACACCAACTCAGTTCCAGTCACGACGTCGTCCTCCAGAGATGCAATGGAGGAAGGAGCAGCAGCCAGAAATCTCCAGCAGATTCAACAACCACAGCAGCAGTATCATCAGGGATTGCATCGAAACATTAATAATAGCAGCAAGCAGTAACTAATATTTGGTCATGGGCTCTCACTTGCTCGTTGATTCAACTTTTAAAATAAGATTGAAAATATAATAAAAAGGTATGCACGAGTATATGTTACGGTGAGAGACACTTGTCTTTGGGAGAGCAGCATGAGTTTTGTTGTTACCAAAAGAAGAAAATATGAAATTTGGCTTACATAAACTATCAACCAAACTACTACTCTTGTGTGGTTCATTATGGTTATGAAAGTGGATAGAATTAGTATTAAATTTCATAAAAATCATCTTAAGTTCAATTTCTTTTTGATGATGGTGAAGCATGAGAATTTTAAAGGTTTATGGGAAACTTAACTGCTGTCTAAGAGTTTCAGTTGCTTTAATTTAATTCTTCTAGCAGTAGATGCAATTGTGTCTAGGTGCCTAGTTCGATTTATAGGATGTTTATCCTCCATGTAATTGTTAACTAGACGTGCACATATTTATGTAAACAGGTGGACAAATGTTTAGTTAGAATTATTTATAGTTTGGACTAACCTCCAAGTAAAATGACTGATTTACCACATCCGAAGCATAGTTTGTTTATTTTATAGTCACTCACTCCTCTTGTAGGCTGTATATAAGGCAAGAAATGGTATAGACATTAGAGTGTATAGATTGTAGAAATATACATATACTTAAGTAATTAACATGTTACGTTACGAGCTTTGTAATTTAGGTAGCAATATGGTATGTGAGAGATAAAAGAAAATGAAATGCGCAATAATAAATATCAAAATTTAAACAATGAGATAAGACTTGAGCCTTTTTCCAACATAATTTATTTTTCATGCATCATCTGTACGTGTCATAAAATTCATCGTGATTATGATTATACATCTGCCAAACATAATTAAACTCCCCCATCTGCATCTGGACCAACTGGACACCACACTTTTTATGCAAAGCTGCTGGCTTGGGTTTTCAAAGAATTTTCCAAATTTTAGCATCCGGCTCATTAATTTTTGGTAACAATTCACCAAACCACTGATTTGCCAAAATGTATATAAAAGTATTCAAATATGAGGAGGATGACCAAGGGCGCTTTTCAAACTCTCGGTTTTAGAGCTAGCGAACGAAAACTAAATCCAATATTATCCACAAATATACGCAACATGTAGTTATATCTATACACATACTTATGTGTGTTCGTGGTAGGTAGATTTTATTACATTTTTACTGCTTTACTCGGCCACACCACCAAAAACTAATGAGGACCACCAAGGCAAAAGAGGGGAATGAAAATATACAATATCAAACAGAGTGTCCAAAACTATTTCCGATAATTAAATCAACCATCCTTTTGACTTTTTCATTAATTTCTTCCAGCATAATCATATTCCGCCCAGATATCCAGTAAAAAAGAATGCTTGCTATTTATATGACGCAGCCACTGGTTAAAACTTCGTTGACTCCAATATCGAAATCAAAATGAAATGAAGATGAAAGATCCCCAAATTTTTTTATCTATATTCCGATTGATTACTTTTTCCTAGAATATTTTCCGCAAATGTATTTCTAAATGCTCATGAAATATTTCCAATCATAAATAAGAAAAATCATTTGGTTCCACCATCTCATCAGTTTTCCATAAGATGTAAAAGCAAGTGCAAAGTCTCCTACACTCCATTCCATTTATTTCCAACAGAAGTGTGTATCTTCATAGCTTTTAAAAAAGAAAACGAGAAAGTAACAGCTCCCAAGGCACATATTTCCACTCTCTTCTTCTCCTCTTTAAAAATAAGTCTTGAATTTTGAATAACTTCTTTCACAAAGAGGATATATACTTGAAGAAGTCGAACCTCCTCCACATTCTCCAAAGGCAGCTATTATGCAGCTTAAAAAGCATCATCAAATGAAAAAATGAAAGCTATTTTAAAAGGGCTAGCCAGCCATCTCCGTAAAAGCACAGGATGTGAAGTCATCTTCACTGGGAAAAAAGTGTTTTCTTGGATGAAAGAAGAATATATTTTTATATGTACATTTTCTTTCTTCGAAAATGTCCCAATGGGAAAATGTATCTCTGCTCTCTCTCTCTCTCTCCCACACTCCCATCCCATCCTCTTGTGATCTTGTCGACACAAGCTAAACTAACTCAACTCACATAAAAAACATAACATAACCTTTTCCATTGCCACATACTTTACTCTTTTTTGTTACTTTGCATCTCTTTTTCTCAATCCTTTTACCTCTTTCTTAAAAGATCACTGGTGACTCTTCTCTTTCTTTCTCTCTCTACAGAGTACACCGCTCTGATTCATTCCAACACTTTTGATGTGTCATCCTTGTCCCTTTCCCCTTTTCCCTATTGAAATCCAAAAAAAGATGCGACTTTTATCCCATTTTCTCAATGAAAAACGAATGAAGCATGGAAAAAAGAGTCGTGAAGGAATTCACTAGGATGATTTCAAAAACTCCTGTGTGTATATATATATGCTTCTCCATCCATTTCATCTTTCAACACGCATTTCTTAACCCCAAAAATATTCACTCTTTTCTCCCTCTCTCTCTCTTTTCCAGAATTTTTCATGACTGTATCTTTATGGACATTAGAAACCAGTTGAAATTGTAATTTTTTTTATACACAAAAAGAAAACTTTGTAGTGTATTCATATGTGGCTTTCAAAAATATGTGTACAGCTGCCATACTGCTACCACCATTCTATACGATAAATATACCACAAAGGAATAGAAAAAAAACATGTTGAAGAAGAAGTTGAAAATATGCATTTGCCAGATAAAAATCCCATTTTCTTTGTATCCATACGCATTATTGGTTGGGTTGGACTCTCTTTTCTCCCTTTTGAACTCAAAAGAAAGGGAAAACGCACAAGGGAGAGAGAGAGAGAGTTCGAAGTTGGAAATGTACTCTCACTCTCTCTCTCTCTCTTTGGCACATAAAAGGGTAGTTTTCTCTCAAAGAGATAGGAAGAAAAATGTAAGGAGAAAGTGAATATGAATACTTTGGTTAGCTCCACTAGCAATAATAATAGAGTGATGGCATGCATACCATTTTCTCCTCATTTTCCCTACATTATATTATTCATGTAAACTACAAAACGATATCTGAAAAAGACAGCATGCATGCACATCCTCATCATTATCATCAACATCAACATCCGAATATTTCAAAAGAGAAACTAAAGAGGAGCTTTTTAAGCTTATTGTGCAATACAATGCTTAATGTTTTAACGTTAAAAAGAGGATTTTCCGTGCAACGTTGAAAGAACAAAATTCTCTTTTCTACTTTCCATTTGTAAATTTATTTGAAAGAGAAAGAAAGTTACCTTATTTGCCTTCAGTGTTGTGTTTACTTTTCCCCGTGTGCCAAAATGCACTTTTACTTCTTTTAGCTCAAAATTACAATCAGTCCTGTCCTTTTCTGTTGTTTAAAGAGAGGCGTTCGTATTTTATATATACAAAAGGAAGTGAAAAGTAAGTAATATTTTGAGTATTTTCATTGAATTTCAAATGACATTAGAGAGTATGGAGTCCACTCACGAAACAGACAGTTTCAATGTATATTGTTTATACACGTTCTGCATAATAAATTCCCATTTTGCTCTTAGTGCTTCTCCCCTTAAAATTAATTTATTTGCCGGTCTCCTGAAGAGAAATTGGAAGAGGAAATTGTTGTAATTAAAAAGTTTCTCAAGTGGAATAAAAACCTTTTTTGAGTGACAGAGTTGAAAACTGAGAAGGAAAGAGAGAGGAAAGAAAATATGATACCATACTACCGTGCCGTGTGCCATGCCACACTCCCGTATATCCTTCCTACGTACCTAATGCAGACTTTGGCTGCTGGAGTTCCCCTTTTAAGATTAAACTTGAATAAATATGCATGACTAGAATGGGAAAAGGTGATGCCATGGGATGTTAGCTTTGCATTTCGTGACATGAAACGCTTTGGCACTAAAAGAAATTTTCTCATTTTAAGCAAAGTGGAGCAGAGCAGTCAAAATCTTTTTGTTCACAGACAATTACATTTATTAAAACGAAACTGGAAGCTGAAGTTTTCAGTCAGACATATATATTTAATTTGAATATTGTTTTTGTCACAAAACTTGTCAAATGCAAGCGTTGTGGATTGTGGAGTTTGGGGATAAGCTTTTGTTCTTGTGGCGTGTGGTTATGGTTGTCTTCTGGTAGACCGAGATTGGATTTGGATTGGAATTGAAACTGGAACCATACCAGAATGGTTTTGTCCAGAATTATAAAATAAACTTTTCCAAATCTGAAATTCTATAATATTTTAATGAAGTGATGAAAATTCATTCAGTAAAGACAGAAAAGAGAGATTTGAGATGTATATAAAAAGAATGAGACATGTGGATAAGGAACACAGGATTGTGACTTGGTTTCTTGCCACCACATTTCTCAAAAAGATGGAACAAGACGTTTTGGATTTGAAAATTTTGGAATATGAAATGAAACATGGAACATTTGCTCAAACAAACGTTTCGCTTCTGTAAAGAAATTGTGAGGATAATTTTACTTTGCAATGCGTACAAAGATTCGGTTGGGTGGTCTGGTCGGATGCGGAAAGTCAACAGAGTGGAAAAGGGAGATCCTGTTCTGGAGATAAAGAAAAGTGTGTGTAAGCCCCTAAAATATTATCCTGGATGGATGATGAAGTAAGTAGCAAGGAAGAGAAGAGGAGGGCAGTGCAGCGGCTGGTGTGTTGGCGGAAGTAACTTTGTTTCTTTGTATGCCATCCTCTCTCTCTCTCTTGATTTATATTTTCTCTTTTCTTTTTGCTCAATGCAGCACTACTACTCAGTTCTGGCTCTGTTTTTAGTGTTTGCTTTTGCTTATTATAGGATGTTGGATTTGGATGGAGAATTTTATATGAATTCTAATGTATTCAGAATTTAAATGAAGGAATGAATATGAATGACAATGATGACGACAGACAACACACTCTTCCGTTATCAATTGCTTGTACACGTTGTGGATTCTAATAAGCGAGAGGATCTCGTCTACGTAGTACGTAAGGAGCAGTCCTGGAACGAAAAAAAGAACCAGATCCAGCCTTGCTATGACTAGGGTGTCCAACGTTTATTTAGGATGTAGCTATGTGCTATGGCTCCAAGAACATCAACATCGCTCAATGAGGCCAAATCCATTCATCTTTCAAATTCTCTTTTGATTAAGAGTCTGTGCTTTAAACTCGTCTTTAACTGAGGAGTGAAATCAGTACACAATTTAACGTTACAAAATTATTACTGTTGAAAAAACTTAATTTCACAGTTACTATCAACTGTACCTTCGGTTTTCACATTATTATTGCTATTTGTTGACTGGAAAGGATGATTAACATATTATACGGTTTAAAACGTTTGAGCTTTTATTTAGTTTCGTAAATAGTTACAAAAAGTTGAATGAAGTTGACAAAACTTTAGTGAACGCATTAAGAGATTTTAGATCTCAGTAAAAAACTAATCTTGAAAACAGCTGAAACCAAATTAAAAATTCTAAACGAGGATATACCTATATGACTAATGTCTGGGGTAATCAGTAGTTTCAGCAATCAATCACATAATAAGACAAATTTATATAATATATATATATAAACACACTATCACTCAATTAAAACGAAAAGAAAGAAATCTTAAATGGCAGAAAGCTTTGCACGCGCTGCTATACTTCGACGCTTTCATCAAAAACAAGCTACGTCAAAATATTAGATGAGAGAGTAGATAACACAGAATTAGTGATTAGTTTTAGTGTTTTATAATAGCATAGTTTCATTTTATGGCATTCCCGATTCTGTAAATTTCATTACTAAATTTCCCCGGTGGCATACAGGAAAAACTGAAAGCATGAAGATTATAAACTCATAAATAACAATAGAGAAAGTGGAAAGAATTATGAAAAATAATGATAAGCTTTAAAGTAAAAAGGCAACACGTGGAGAGACCTAGAAAGATAGATTAGATTAGGGTGGTGGTTGGGTAAAATTTAATGTAGTGAAATTTAGACCCTAATGTACCTAGTGGTAGTCACAGTCATTCTGCAGTTGCTGGTAAATTATTGGATTTGCATGTAAATCGACTCACAACCACAATAAGTCTAACAAGACTTTTGGATTATATGCAATGTATTGTAGTGTAGCAGAAACCAAGCGCTAAATTCAAATCGACATCCGTCAAGCTGTCACTGACAGCGTAGTGGCACTGTTCGTAGTGGCAGCCTGTCACTACGAACGGGCTAACAAGTACGGAAATTCTGCCCAACATTTTATATTTAGCCACTTAAAAACTTAAAAGGATTTATATTCAATCGTTTAATCTGCAATGCATAATGCATACAAAAAAGTTGACAAGTTTCAACGATATGAAAATTATTGTAAATGTTGGAATTTTATATACACATAGTTAGATTCGAGACGGGCATTAATTCGGTAGGCATGCATAAAGTTAAATAGAACATTATCTCCGAATAGATACATACACGGAAAACTAGTATCAATTAGAAAAAACTCATCACATAAATGATATCTTTGCGTCATCGCAAGTTTTATGCATTATCATGCATGCAGGATAAATCAGAAGATCATCATCATTCTAAAATGACATATTGTTATGGTCTCATCCTCGCCTCTCATCTCGCTCATGGTGTGAATGATAAAGTACACAGATAAGCAAGTAGAAATACGGAGAATTGCAGATGGAATAATGGTTGTGCTTTTGGAAGTCTGACGTTGTGAAAGTTTGTTTTTTACAATAATTGACAACGTTCCTGTAATTGTCGAACATGTACTGTTTTACTTCACAGCATTACAGCACAAAATTACATTTCATAAAACAGTTTCATCCACTCGCTCAAACCAACCTTATGTTTTTCATGCATATTTTGTATTTAAACTTTTATTTTCCGTTCATTTATGTACCTATTACGTATATATATACTCTTCCAGATGAAGATGGAGTGGGGGAAATCAACGGGAGACTACAAGTTTTCTTGAGGTTGCAAATGTTGTTAATTTTTAAATATATTTTTTGAAGGAAAAATGTTACATCCAACTGGGTTGACCCCTCTAAAAACATAACGTATATAGATTTCAGCCGTGCCCATCATAAACTCTCCAGCCGCACTGCTGGTATGCAACTTGTGCACTTCCCAAAAACGTGAAAATCAATTATATTAATTTTCAAATCTCCAAATGTAAGAAGACCTACCACCATCATGAAACAGAAAGTTGTTGGTTCAAGCTTTGACATGATGACCTAGTGGAAGTTTTTTTCCCCTTCCAGCAATAATAATAATAATTACTGAAGTTATGAAGAAGAAGCACGATTTCGAGAAGAGTTTCAAATTTCATTGAAATTTTATACAACTTCAAGTTAGAACTCACATGATTCAATGACTGGATAAAAAAATATGCAAGAAATCCCGTGATGTGATAGCACACTGATTTTTTGATATGTTGTTATGATTATTATTATGACTATTGTTGTACGTTTGTCTTGCTCTTCTGTCAGATAAAATTTAAAATTGCTCTTCCTCTTTCTAAGACGAATATTATAGTTGTGTGGATGGGAACACAATGGCAATCAAACTGTTATTTTCCCCTTGAAGTTTATGAATTCAATATACACTTTTCTGCTCAGGTCGTCATAAGTCGTAATTCGTAATGTATATTTCTGCTCGTAGCACGAAAGAACAAGGTTCAGAGGGAGAGTTCACGCTGGTTTGAAGTGGCCACGAGGGACATTCATATCACAACTACGATTTCTGTGGCAGGAGGGGACCAACACTTAGAAACTCCGTCTTCACAACATGTTGCAAGTTGCAATGTAGTTTGTAGTTTGTACTTCCACAGGAAGAAGGAAGGAGAAAGAAAGAAAAAATGAGTAAAGATTTTACTCTCTCTGGAGCCAAGCTCAGTTCGAGCTCACTGCTGAGATTGTGGTGAGGAAGATACAAATTTTTAAGAAATGAATATGTATATTATTGTCCCTGGTGCATGAAGGGAGGGTTAGGGTTGGTGTCACCCTTACAAGTCTCAAACAGAGACTTGAAACGTTGAATCGCAGTGGGAATATTTTACAACGTTTGCACGGCTGTATAGCCCTTCAATAATATTCTGTAATATTACGCAAATGTAATCAACAATTATTGTTAGGTAGGGAGGGACCCGGGCAGGACCTCTTGCCTCTTATCATGATGATGAAAGTTATCAAAAATAGAAGTCATTGATTTTTGCAATGCGAACGTTCTAATTGCATTACAAGAACGGCATTATTGGGAATTATACGTAGCTTTATATTATCACTGTAAAGCAGATTCCCTGTAAGCCAATACAGATGGTATTATATTAACCTGCTAATAACGGTTAGGAAGTTAGATACTATATTGGTTGTAATTTCAAATCATTCAAACAAATTCTCTACGAAAACACTGAAATATGACATGTCTATCTCATCTTTGTGTTCTCACTCTATCACAAAGTTGAGCTTATTGCAAAAGCCACGCCAAAAGTGTACGAAACGTTTTTTCCAGCTAAACTAGAAATAAAAGTCACTTATGAAATGCAGTGCTTTGATGTGGCGTGGCACAGTATTGTGTACACAAGTTTATTAAAAGTCACCGGGATATCTCTTGAAAGCTATGCTATATAGCCTGTTTCTCTGTTTTGAAATATCTTTTGGAAATCAGTGTGCAGTTCGAGCCCCTTGCCGGGCTCATATATTTGTGAATGCATGTGTGCTACTCTGACCTGCCTGACACGATTATGATTTATTGTTTACTTTGTGTCTGCGTACCTTTTTTATCTTTGATAATAGCATCGTTATGTTATACTCTTATTTTACCCCAGTGCAGTGCTCTCACAGTTTTTTTGAAGACTTTAAGTTTAAATCGTAGTGACTAATGGCATGCTTACTAATTAAGTTATCGGTACTCGCGTGTAGTTGAATGCACTTCCAAACGCATTCCCTCCTTCAAATCTCCCTTGATTTTTAATAATTTTTGTTGGTAAAATGAATTCCGCAAAGCGTCGTTCTTCATTCCGTTGAGTCAATCATTAGCTGAAACATACTCCAATCAAGCTGATACGGTATTTGAATTTGTACTCCAAATCGAACTTATAAAGCAGCTTTCTTCACCTCCCATCAATTCATGAGGAATGCGTAAGTTTTCCAGTTTGTTCGCCCATCGTAAATGTGTACATGTGGTTTTCGCTGCGTAGTTCGGAAATGCCAACACACAGCTTTTCTGGGAACCAAAAAGAAATATATAGAACATGTGCATATATTTGTACACAGACGTTAGACCTAAAAGATAGCTATTAATATTGCAAGTTACGTTTTTTCACAAAAAAATGAAGTATGACCTGACCTAAGTCGAGAAAAATAGATTTTAACTACAGCTCATATAAAAGTGAAAAACATCGCGCGTCTCTTGTTTATAGTCTTCTTAATGGGCACAAATACACTAACTCCTCGCTCCTTTTTTTCAATTGCAAACAATTTAAGGGAGAAATATCAGTTTTCTTCTCCTTTTTATTACACAGCTCTACCGCTTTGGGAGCTGTTCACAAAGGCAATAAAAACTAATCCGATACCTTCCTTTTTATTTTATGCTTTGAGCGTCTACCATTTATCAACAAAAATATATTCTAGTTCGCAAGAAAGCGTAAATGCTTTTATGACTATGATACCTTTTCCCCAGGTTTGAATTGCCTTGTTACTAAAGACATAAAACTAGCTCGTGAAATGGTTTTAAGCAACGTCAGCAACGAGGATTACAAGAGAAGAAAGAAGGATTCTGTTTAGTCTCGTAACGAAACGGAAAATGCTCCTTCTGCTCTAGCTGTTAATGTTAATGAAAGACATTTTATCAGGATACATTGTTGAACTATCCGAGCTAATCTCTAAACAACGATGGAGCTTGTAGCTTTGTACAACACCACACTATCAAATTGTATGCATGTCGATGTCGATTTAGGCTTATCTTTTTGGGAAAGAACAAAGAGACGAGAGACTCAGTGTCAAAAATGTAAACCACTGTGTTAGGCAAGATAAAGTGGGACAACATTCAACATTTACTTCCATTCCCCTGGAAAACTCGGGTGGAATATGGAATATGGTGGGTTCAGATAAAATGAGCAATAAAACAGCAAACGATTGCAAACGTGTTGCATTGCTAAAAAAGACTAGGGCAGGAATGAGCTTGAATAATATGTGTGCGCGTACAATCCTGCAAAATAGTTTTATGAGTTTCGAAACCTCCATTTTGCAACATACCCTTGAGGTTTTAAGCATTTCTGAGTAAACATTGTATTGCACCGCTTACTTTGTAAACCCTAAGTTTCCAGGATTGTTGTTTCGTTCTAAAAGAGAGGTACATGATTACGATGAATGTTTGTCTGGTTTGGAGCTAGAGCACAAACACAGAGGACAAAGTAGAAGGACAAGTAAACAGGAAAACTAAGTCGATTGAGTAAAAGGTAATAAGCTTGTAAAAGTGTAGGCGTAGGTTATGAAGGTGGGGACTTCCTGGCTTTTTAGCACAAAAACAGTTTGGTTTCGTCTAGCCTAAAAGTCATTACAAATTGACCCACACAATATTAAAGGGAGTGACTTTAAGGTAGAGGCTTTTGGTAATATTTAAACCATTGATCGATAGCGGAAGAAGGAGTGTTGCTTTCCTGGGTGCCGATTTTAGTGTGTTTGTTAACTTCTATTTTGGGAGGCGCAGAATCGAAAACTTGAGCTGGCATTACCGAAATGTTTACAAGCATTACCATTTCCTGGCTGGCGAACAAATACAAGATAAAACACATGATAAGATTGCATAGAAATATAAGGGCTTGTTATAAACTAGAAAAAAGTTACTACTTCCTTTGCTATTTAGCCATTGTCAGTAACTATTTAGTATCAATTCAGTGGAGAGTATATATTACATAAAACAAAACTTTACAATGTTACATCTTGCACTGTTTCTTACAACACTTAAAATTTTCTATTGCAACATACCATTTGATGTATTCGGTGAATCTACGCAATTTAGAAATTTAAATGCGCTTGATTGAATTTATTGTGGCGTTGTAATAAACTCAAATTTACGAAGTGTGAATGAATGAGCAATAAGTCACTCCTATGTTATAAATAGTTAGATCAGGGCTTATAATTAAAGCCCTTTAATTATAAGCCCTGGTTAGTTGTTTTAATTGAAACCGTGTCGCTGTTTGGAAAACAGTACTCTGATGTATTGAAACGGCTTGACACATTAATAAAGACTCAAATCAAAAATCAAATTGGGATATTTTAGCTGAAGAGCAAACAAATGTGGATGAAAATTAATGATAACAAACCATGAAATGAATCCTCGTTTAAATGCATAGAATTTTTTATTGAAAATACAGAAACATAATATATTCTGCTATGTACATATTTAAGTTTTTAAAAAACGCGACAAGAGAATATTTCGTATGGCTGTTACTCTACTTAGAGATTTATTTTATGCAACTCAACTCACGCTTATGTTTCTACCTGCTAAACTGCTTATTTGCCATCATTCATTGTGTATTTCAAACAAATACTATGCCGAGCCAAGATTAGAGACCACATTGGAATTTCCTTGTTTTGTGCTGGGTATTTAGCATTTCATTTCTTTTATAACGACTAGAATATTTTTGAGGTTGTTTTTGTTTGAGTTACGGATATGCTTTAAAAGCAAAGCAGAAGCAAGCCCTTTGTGCTTAAAAATTATGCATGAGATGTGATGATAATCAGGCAATAAAGTGAGTAATTGCCGAGCTCTGTGTTGAGTCTTTTTGGTTTGTCGGGCATTGCAGATGAAGGAGCTTGAATCGGCATCTTATATTTTGTAGTTTTTTTTCATTTCATTCAGCTTTCTTTTGTAACATTCGTAAAACATGAAAGCAATTGTGAAGGAGAGAAAATTGGACAATAAATTGTACATTCAACAAATTCATAATCGTAGATCATACGGTAGTTTAATGACAAGCAATTGGTTTTCATGTTTTCACTTCACTGTCCCTATTGTATATTATTACTGCGGTAGCTCTTTTCTCGTGAAAGAAATACGAAACGAGTTTTTAAGAAACTTTCAAAAATACCTGGTGGCTACATGTTAAATATGGTTATTAATGGCTAACTCCAATTTTTGAAGGCTTTGTCGGATGATGATGAATTTCCAGTCCTAATGTCCTAATACTTCCATTGGATACATTGTTCATCGCTTCTATTACTCTTTGGATTGGTTAGTACATTACTATTGGGATTTAAACAGAACTTTTCTTGGATAAAATGCTTTCTTTACTCAGTTCGCTAGATTACACCTATTTTACTATCTTAACTACCTCCATAAGTACAACCTGGCAATCTATTTTCTACAATTGTGATTACAAGCAGCAGCAAATATGTTTGTTGACGTCGATCTCGACCATAAGAAACAAATCAAAAATCGTATGCAACGGATAACACATACACTGCGCTGCCGAACTTGTAAACTCAATATTAAACAAATGGCAAGCAAAGTGTCCTTAAATGCTAGATGAACCACTCACTCATTTACTGGCCCTAGTGTTAACAACTATTTTAAAAATACCAATTCCTTTTTGTCTGACTTTATGACTTTGGCTGCTGCATGTCTGCTTAGTAAAGCATAAAGGATTACAAAGACAAAGGATTTTTAGCCGATCCAAATGCTCAACGGAAAACGGAAACTAAACTATTCTTTGTGTCGGATCTGTACACGTTTAGGTTTTAAAGTTTAAGCATTTTTAGCCGTGTCACAAACCCTTCTGTAATGTACCCGCAGATATTTACATTCGTGCTCTCTTGAAACTTTAATCCGTACAAAATTACAATTGCCGCTTGTCGTCATTTATCAAAGGAAAACTTAAGTAAAAATAGAAAACAATAAAATTATATTGTAATGTTCTTAGTTAAAGGCTTTTATAATGTCGTTTTTAATTTTTTTACAGTTTTGTCCTCGTTGTCAGATTATAGGTAGAATATAGATAGCTACTTCGTATATACTACATACCTTCTACGTGTACAACTTTATAAAGTGAAGAATGAATGAAAAAGTTTAAGGAACAAATGGATACATTAGAAAGCCAATCTGATCTATCAGATCTGATCTGATAGAGAATTTTAATAGATCTTAATCAATTTTGAAAATTTCCAAGAAACTGAACTTAAAAGCGAAATTCTACACAACTTTGTGTTTCATGGAAAATTATATTTTCCTCAAGTTAACAAAACTGAAATCAAGAAGGGTAGCTACTAAAACCAAAAAACATTGGAGTTGAAAAAGGGGTTTATTTCTGATTTAAGGAAATCGTTATCAACTACAGTGGCCCAAATATTGAAATGTACACACACCATAAACTGATATATGGCACAGGATTTTACGATGATTCAATATACGATCTACAACACTGCGGGTGAGCTTGAGGCTTGAGGTACATAATATTTGTAAGGTACATTCAAAAGAGAACACTTACAAATGGACAAGCAGAACTAGAACCCTTGAGAGATTTGGGATCGTATCATCGAAACAATGCTTAGGTACACGTACGTGTAGTATGTACTTTATATCCATACCAAATTTAAGTTGGAACGTGGTTGGGATGAAGTTTCTTTATACTTGTTCTTGTTACATTAAGAAAAAAGTAAGATTATTATATGGTTCTGACGTCCTTCTGAATATTGTGTGCACCCTGTCGATCCATCTACATCTTTTGCCCCAACTCCATCAACATTTAGTTGTGTGTGAGACTTCAATCTAGAAAGGTGTGCGGTGAGCTCAACTAAGTCTCAACCTTACTGGATACATATTATCATTCAGTATTTAATTCTACATAAAAATAAAAACACTTTTAAAAGACCAGACAATTCATTATTTACTATTGCCAATTACCCACACATTTACTCAAACCCAATGTTTCAATTTTTTATGTATTATATTTTAAAACTATTTTGAACTACTCATAATGGCATCCAACATTAGCAAATTTGGATCTGCTCTAACCACAATGTCAGTTCCAGTGTTAATACTACTATTCGTAGCCCTCGTGGCTCAAATCAGTGACAGTGCCAGTGTTCCAGTTATCAACAGTGTCCCAGAGGACTTGAAATCCTTAGCATCTTCCAGAATACTCATGGATCATACTTCTTCCTCACCAACTGTTCCTCTAAAGTTTAATCCTTCGAGTAGCAAAAATCAACAGGTTATTTCCAACGCAAAAGCCGAAACCCAAGAGACAGTCAGTTCTGCAAAAACAGTTCCTCTTCCTTCACCGTTGGTGTCCTCTGTTGTTTCTTCAAACTTAGAGGAACAAGAGAAAAAATATTCGCAAGACTCATTGACAGCGTCTTCCCCTCTACATGTTGCTCGTTGCAGAGCCAACTGCATTGAGAAGGTAAGATACTTATAGTAAAATACAACAAGATTCTCACATTTCTCCTAAATACATTTTTTTCTTGGATGACACTCTTAATTTGTCAGAGTAGACAATACAATACAAAATATAATGCTGTGTGTGTATGATATAGCTTAGAACAATGTCATTAGAAAAATGTGACATGCCTACTGACACACAGCAGAGATTTCTTCTTCTAACTTCTTCCACTCAAATGTCATTTGTCCAAGGCACAGTTGGGGGTGCTGCTTCTTTGCTATGCATGGTGGGAGCTAAAGAGAAGGAAGAAGATGTTGGATAAATGTTACTGGAAAATAATTTCATGTGCATGCTACACTCTATGCGCATACATAAATATATGTTTTATGTTACCGTACGTTTTAACAAAGTGTCTAAATCCATGTCACATCGTGCTACATTACAACTCACGTTTCATACTTGAGAATCCTTTGAGTTTGAACCTGTGTGGAATATCTAATAGACTTTTTCTCTACTATATTATCTTGTAAAATCTTTTGGAATGATTAAGTATCTTGGTTGAAGATTCGGACAAGGTGGATATCGTCGTCAACGGTATCATCTTATCATTGGTTTTGATATTTTCCTTTTCTTCTATTGTAAAATGTCGTTTCATCTCAGTCAGATCGTATTCATAATAATTCATATGCCTTGCTTTATCTTGAGTTGAATTTAGGGATGCGATTTATGCCTTAAAGTCACGCAAAAATGGGTTCCATATAATAATAATGTAAGTATTGCTGACTCAAGGACATTCCAAGTCCGAAATATTATGAAACATGGGATGAATTCCCTTGATGTCTATGGTACACGTGGCAAGTCTTTTGTAGGTCTAGATCTCAAGAGAGAGTGCATGACCATGTCCCAGCAATTTGCTTCGTAGGCTATTTATGACAATGTGACAGCAGCATCCACAGTGTTTTGACCTATCGACATCTTATTCTGTCCTCAGTGACAAGAGAGGACATGTACAAATGGCTTTCACGAGAATTGAATTCACGTTTCAGTTGTGAAAATATACATGTCATATATATCCGGACGCACATTGAATATTTAACACATTGGATTTCCTTATATATTGCGAGTCTTTCCAGGGGAAATGTGGTTCATGTCATTTTTGTCATTGGAACTCTGGAAATGGGATGTCGAATCGAATGCATATTACACATCAAAGTATAGCAAAGTAGACCAATAAATTATTCAGTTTTTGTTTCGTAAACATTTTTTCTATTGAAGATGCCTTCTCTAAGATTCAATGCACACTTGATGAACCAACACGTCGTTTTTTATTTCTAGATGTGCTTAGAAATACTATATTCTTATAGATTAATTTTAGCTCCGCATTTATGATTAATCAAGGCTTTTCTAGAATTTCAGGTAATTAGGTTTCTCATGCTTTGTTGGTTGATTCCAAATTGAATATTTGTGATTATTATTTTTTTGCAAGCATTGTGCTAGATGCTTGTCGTTCCAAACTTTTTACTTGTGCTGCCGATGTTTCTATCCCCGGGCGAAAAAAAACATATGCACATTGCGATAGAATGGTAAAGTTGTATCATCTTGTCACCATCTCACTGTTAGGCAAGAGCCTCAAGACAGAATGATGGGTGGAAGAGCATCCTCGAGGGATTATGGAAGATAATCTTGTCCACAAAACAAACACGCCCTTTGAGAAACAAGGGACTTACTTATTCAGCTACGAAAAACATGATATTACGTAAATTATCTGTTTCCTTCTTGACGTCATGTATAAAAACGTGTAAATGGAATGACATGAGATGTAATTTAGTACATTAAAAAAAGATGGTGAAAAAGGGATAAACAGTCGTACGAGTACACAAAATTCATCAGCAATGTGATAAGTAAAGTGTATATTCATCATGTCACCAGGTTCTTGTTCAGGAGGATCAAGGATCACAAATAATTTTGTGGTTCGTAGAATTTGGGAAGTGAGAGAAAACATACCATGTTTTTAGGAAAAGGATTTTGGAGCTCACAGATTTTGTCAGTTTTATCTTTAGCTTATTTGGGAAAGGAAATGTAAAGAGAGTATAAAATTATTGTTGCAAAGCGTCACCATAAAGAATGGAAGATAAACTTCCATGATTTTATATTCCAACTCTCAAAAAGTCTTTACTTTTCACGTTTTCACAAAACATCAGCAGGATTTATCTCGGCTCTTTGCTTTACACTTTCTGTGTGGAAAGAGGAACAATACAGAAAATGATTGTTCCGTCACCTCCGGATATTTCCTTTTGTGATTATTTGTCATTCACTATATTTCTCCTCTTCTCTTTGTGGTAATAATACAAATTCTAAATAGTTTCAAAGGAAATGCTTAGCATAGCATGAAACTCCAAACAGCTTTTGAACAAGATTTTTAGTATAAGTAAACTGGAAACTCTTTCTCACATTGGGTGGCCATTCAGTGCCATATCAAAGTCAACATTCGGCACTATCATCATATATCCTATCATAATCTCATCAAAACCGCCACTAAACTACATTCTACGTAGTGTGTGCATTGACGTGAATACAAAAGCGAATAATAAAACCACAGCATATAAAACATGAGTTAGGAAAACAGCAGCAGTTCATCATCACATCACATCACATGGCCATACATCATTTCCACAAAGCAAAAACAGTTTTTTCTACTCAAAGTTCAAACAGTGTTGATAAAACGAATCCGGCAGCTACAGAGGAAAACGAAACAACTTCAATTCAATCAGAATCTCAGAAGAGCCACCAGCAAGGAAGCTGTTTTGAGCCGGTTGTATTGTAAAAGCATCAGAGAGGTAGAGCATATAAAAAAGAAAGCATTATATTATATGATTAGCTAGTGTAGTACACTAATCTGCATAATAAAATACAAGTTTTCTCGATTAGAAAAATGTTGCTCCTTCAACTTCTTCTCTTTCCAGAGTATTAACAACATTAAATTAAATGATGGTGATCCTGATGATGAAGGAATCAACAAGGTGATATGATGAGGCTTCTCTCTTCCACGATGATAAGGAGTCAAGTCGAGCCGAGCCGGCCAAGACTATAGACCAACCCATCATTGTTTTGTTTCATGCGTTTTTGAGCTCATTAAAAACTCACATATCAAATCCACTTCCAACTTCTTATATAAGAACAATGCTTATATATATATATATAACTTTTTCACCTTTCATTTACCTACCCACAGCATAAACTAGGATTGTAAACCTGTGCGCAATCACTTTCTTATCACGTCATTTGATAACTAACGGACAGATGATGAGCTCCTCTACCAAAAGAGGTTACTAGGGTGTAGGTCATTCTCCCGTCGCCCATCGGAATAACTAAAGATTTTGTGGCTTACTCTAATAATCCAATGGTAATCAGGAAGATAGCTTGCGTATGTACAACTGACAAGGGACATTATGTAGGGATACGATAAGGGTGTTGTCCATGATAACGGAGAGTGAGTGAGGGCTTCTGGAGAAAATACGCTACTGTTTCAGTGTTTCAGTAGTTCTTGCTTTTTTTATTGAGATTTTTTTTGTGGGGAGATTTCATTTTAAAGTTTTATTTTTCAAAGTAACTCTCTGTTCCAATTTCCAGCTAGCGCAACTGGAGTAAGAAGGAAGAAGAAGGGAACAAGGAACCCTTTTGATTTGAAAGATTTCAAAGAGTTCGTTGTTTCTTCTATTCTTATTCTTCATTTAGATGCAAGATTCTCAGTTAATTAGTATGGAAATAGGGTGAACCTTCTGGATGGAATGAAAAAGAGATTTTTATCTACGCTTTTGAATATTAAAAATGATAATGAATTCGATTCTACGCCTACGTATACATAAACAATCTCAAATTTTGTGGTGGCTGAGTGGCTGTGGCTCTATAAAAAGTTTGGTGCTGGGAAGATGAGATGAGAAAAAGGAAGGATGAAAAAGGAGTCTTCGTGTGTTTCCTTCTTTGCTTCATTCCTTTTTTTGGGAAGAAAAATGACTTATTTAATCCAAATCCTGAGTCTCATACAATCTAATCTTTCCCAGTGCTTTATTAGAACCGGCAGGATAATAATTTTCTGTTGAGTTCAGCTGATGAAAATGAATGTGTCCCTTGAGAATCTTGGGATAACATGGAAGAAAACTTTGGAAATTGTAATACAGCTGTAGTTTTGTTTGGGAGGATGGAAAAATTGGAATTCGTTTTTTTATTCGGGAATCTCTTGCGTATTCCTTTTTCTTGAGATGTGGAAGCTAACAAGTTTACTTTTTCCCATAAGTCACGCACACACACACTCACAAAAGAATGAACTTCTTTATGTTTTGTATGTGCGTAGAAAACCATAATACAAAAATTCCAGTCGCTTTAAGCCGGAACACAATTGCCTGCTTTGAGTTATAGTTATTTTATGTGGAGCCTAGCATAGCATAACATATAGCGACTAGCGTATAGTTTAGTACGAACAAATTTTTGTTAGGATTTACGATCTCATTCTTTTCCAACAAGGCTAGTCATTTCTTCTTCGTATAATGTTGAGCCGCGTGGGTTTTAAAGTCACCAAAATCCGGTCATTCATAAAATGTACGACACAATGCGTTTTCCTGCGTGAGACGTCGTCTTTAATTGAAAAAAGCTAGAGAAGAAAAGTGAGTAAGGTCATTTCGTAACAAAACACTTTTGCACAATGGTTTGAATGAATGAAACCAATATCTTTGTGACAAATGAACTCAGCAAAGAAACGAGTAACTTATAAGGAGCTGGGATGAACAGGGTTATGTAAGGAGAATTTTCAAATTTTGGTCATTCCATTGACTGGCTTATACTAACTGACGAACTCACAATTTTTTTCGAAGAAAATAAATAAGTGTATTTTTCAACGTCTCTTTCATCTACAATGGACAAGTTTAAGATTCTTTACAAATGACTTCCTGCCACCAACGCACACCTAACTATCAACTATAAGCAATTGATTCGGTGGTGTTCCATTTAAAGATCGTGAGAAACTTCTGGATGACTGAGTTGAGGGACTAGCATTGTGTAAAGAAAGATTAGTTTCATTCATAGTTCATGCCTAAAATACATTTTATATTGACTGCAGTACTTTACGTTTGTCGGAATGAAAAACTTATGCTTTGAAGTAATCGTAAGAAATACAAAAGCATAGGTGGATATTGGTCAGATATTCAGCTCAACCGGAAACGCAAATGGGCGTGAATTTATCTTCGTTATTATTTTACGATACATAACTATTACTTTATCTAATTGACACACAGCACATTACCGTACATACAATCAATATCAACACTCCGATGCTATCTGCGTGTATATAATTATTATAAAGGGCAATATTTTGTTTAAGCGACGTTGAGCCAAGTTATTGAATATTGTTCAATTAATAGTTTACACAGTTGTCGAATATTTCACATAATTACAGCAAGTGGCAAGCATATCAAAAAGTATAAAAGTAATAATAACGCTAATTATCAGTTTCAATCTTGCAATATTACGCAATGTCACATTGTGGGGAAAGTTTAGCAATGTATATTTATGTGTGTATGCTTTAATGCACTCCTCCAATCTAACGACAAGCCATTCGCATAATAAACGGGATATATATTACTTCCACTACTATTTGCTATTGTTATTGTCTCTCCCTCTCCTGTCTCCAACAATGAATGAATATTATGATCATAATTCATACGCATAAATCCTAATAATAAGTAGTGACTGGTGTCTGTTATTAGTTGATGCAGTTGCAATATTGTGTCGTTTTTATTTCATTTCCCTGTCATGCAATAACAACAAAAGACACCAACTACCACATTAGTTTTTTCTTTTCCCCACCAAACTTTTCGTCTTGATCCCTATCTTGAGCCATTTTTGTCTCCGTTTTGAAATATATATACGAGGAGAAACGATGATGATCATAATGATAGGGGATGCGCGGATGGTGATGAAGATAAGTAAAAAAAGTAGTAAAAAGACATGGTTGCCCAACTACTACTCCTGCACCAGACACACCAGAGCTAGCATTTGAGTAGACAAGACAAACCTCTCTCACACACTCAGAGATCCACATCACAAAGTATTTTTATTGTATCAAAAGAAACTTTTTTCTCTGTTTTGCTCCATGCATTTCTTTTGTTCAGTTCAAAATAAACAATGTGCATTGCACACGCTCTTTTGTGTTACACGTTATTGCATTATTATTATGATTATTATGGGTATGAGGGCACGTCAGATAAGAAACTAAACTATGATGATTATTGCTACAGTAGTCTTAAATAAGAAAGAAACTGTTTTTCTCTCCCTCCCACAAACAAAACATTTTCTGGATAAAGAATATACAGAGACGACAAATGACAGAAAGTACGTATAGCATTTCTTCTTGTATAAAAAATATCAAATTGTAGGCTCACAGAACTGAAACGCAGAATAGTTGAAAGCTCTTTCAATTTTACTTGGTTCTGGGCGCCCTCCCAAAAAACTAAAGCTTAGAATTATGTATACTTTATTAACAATTGCTTCCCTGTTTTTCTGTCCCGCAAGAAGAGGATAAAAAGAAATGCGAAATTCAATCCCTTGTTTTTATGATGCAGACGATTTGCTGGTGTGTTGCTGGATGGTATTACACACTTCTTTTACTATCTGGCAGCGGCTACCTATTCTTTTTGGGTATTGATTTGAGATAGAATCGATGGAGTGTCTAGTAGTCTAGTAGTATGGTTTTTTGACCGTGATAAAAATCTCCAAATGTCAATCAATACCATCAGCAATCTTTGAGGATGGTTGCGTGATGTGAATTTTATTTATATTTACTATATCCACACATAGATAGATATACACAAGCAAAGAGCTTTTGGATTAGCTACCAAAATATATAGTATAAAGAATCCATCGTTTAAATTGACATAAAATGCATGTGGACGGAACGAAAAGGAATAAATTTTTTGTAGAGGGAGAGAGCTTTTCGGGGAAGTTGGATGTGATATACCACAAGAAAAAATAATATAAAATTGGTCATGTGGAAAATACAGTATTATTCTATCTGATTTCTTCCAATATCTGTTGTTCACCACACTACGCCACACTTTAGAAACTTTTTCTGTTATTGTTGGAGAAAGAAAGTTGATAAGTAAGAAAGAATACACACACATTTTATACAATCATCCCATTGTGGTTGGTGGTAGTGGTAGGGTAGTGGTGAGGCAGAATCAATGATGCGTTTGATGCAGCAGCAAAATAAATGGTAAAAAAAGTAGTGAAGTAGCTTAACAGTCTTATCAGATGATGATCATCATCATGATGGTGCAATGTGGATACATACAATTCCATAGTGCCATTTAGATTTACGAGGAAAAGATGAGGTTTCAAGATATCAAGATTTGGAGTTTGGACTAAGGGGAAATGTGTAATGACGCGTGGAGCCGAGATGGAGATGTGTTTTGATTCCTTTTTTTTTTCTTAAAGTGTAGCTTGCGGTAGCATGGCTGAGTGTACAAAATTATTTTATTTCTTCCTTGGAAAAACATTGCTGAAACAATCATTACAATCGTAATTCTCCATCTTTGTAGCATATTTTCCTTACAATTTCATTAAATCACTATCAGAATTCTTGTAAAAACAAGTAACTTTTTTCCTAAATTGAAAATTTCTACAGTAAAATACGAACTTGCATAATATAAATTGTTTTGTGTTTGAAAGTTGCATCCTGTTATTGGGGCGTCTAATCCCCTTTTACTTTCACTTGACTACCGAAAGTCCGTACTGCATCAATGATTGTCTTTTTGTTTGTCCTTAGTTCAATACTCAAGATGCCAATAACAATGAGGCTACTTCAACTTTGCTGGACGCTTCAGTAGAGGAAATGCACCTTCTACCAATACTTCGAGTGAAAAGGAAGAAACGATCCACTTTACCATCCTTGACTGGTCGGATGAAACTCAATAAGTTTGCAAACAAAAAGAATCTTTCCCCTTCTTGGTCATGCATTCAAGACTCGGCTGATTGCTTCACGGTAAGTTTAACAATTTTCATTTATATTTGTGGATTTCAAGTTTGTTTCAAGTTGCAATCGATTTCTAACTTTTTATTAGTTCATAAGTTGGATTTTCTCTTTGCATACCACATTCTTGTTCATTGGTATTTACTATCTTGTATAGAAGCATGTTTTATCTATGGTTTTAGATAATAATATTCAATTTCATTGATATTTCGCGTGCCATCAACCCTCAATGACAGTAAAACAAGCAATTAAATAGAAAAGTAGTAGGGCACTTCTGACAGTTCAGCAGCATCTCGTTGAATTGGAATAACTGAATGTAATTAAATGTTAGATAAGCGCTGACCATGATATGCTGTCAATTTAGCTAGTCCTCGCTACTCTACAGGAGAAGCAGTTTTCTGCGTTTAGATTCTATCTCTCTTTCAAACAACCTCTATCATCCTATCATTAGCAGAGACTCAATTACAGTTTCAGAAAAGTGGATTGAGTTGAGACTTGAGTGCTCCTTAAAAACTAATCCTATCAACATCAATGACACACTCAAAAACTGGAAAAGTTACGCTTTGACTGACTAACCGACTGTCCTACATTTTAACCAAGTAGCTCTCAAGTCCAAAGTCTTAAAAAGTCTTATCGCATCTCTAAAGTTGATCATAATGCGCTAGATCATGGCCAGCAGAGAAGACTTACAACTTAGTAAAAGATAGACGGAATATATTGATCTCGGAAGAAGAAGAGTGAGGAACCAGATCATGTCATTGGGTTGACATGTGTCTCCCATTATAATTTGCTTTTTGTAGGCTGCACACACATCACATATCACACATCTAAGAAAAAATGAATGGATCTGATGGAAAAAATTGATAGGATTAAGTAGGGATCCTATCCTGGACAAACTTTTTAGAGAGCATTGATTTTACTCCATTGCATTCGTTGAGGGAAAAGTTTATTATTAACTCAAGGAAATTTTTTTTGGAATGTGACAGAAATCCCAAGAAAAAAGTTACTTTTGTTTTTCGTATACTCATAATACAAATAATGCGCATTGATCTTAGCAGAATTTATATGCGTAGCTTGCACGCACAAAATATTTCTTACTGTTATAATATTTATCACATAAGTGTAGGTAAAACTTATGCTCCTGAGTGGAAAGTACATGTACGCAGATAAAATGTAATTGAATTATGATATTTGTTTTGCATTCTGTGCTCATCATAAACTTTTGTATTTGTATTTGTACGATGATTTAGTGCTGGGAAAGTTGCAAACTTTTGGAACCAGGAAATGTGGAGGAGAAGGAGGGTGAGCAGGAAGTTGAGTCTTTTGATTCCACCTACACACCTAAATTGCCTAAACCTCAAGAGAATGGGAAAGGTGATGATGAACATCGAACTCCTTCTGCCACATCAACCTTGCAACAGCAAGAGATAAAAATAGAGGAGGAGAAGATGACAGAAAACAAAAGTAAACAATCAATCATTTCCTGCTCTCAACTCTTGGTGGATTCTAGCAAATGTGTAAGTTCCTAAGTCCTATATATACTTTTCTCTCACGAAAATAAAGTATTTAAAGGGTTCGCTGTTCCCTTCTTGTTCTCTACCACCTTGATTAGAAACGAGAATGAAACAAGGAGAAAAGGAAATATGACAACTATATTTCGGCTTCCTCAATAAAAATGAAGTCCACTGAAACATATCGTGTCGTTTTCAACTTCACCTTTTTTAGCTTCGCTTCATCACTTTTCATGTGGTGATGATGTGGTTTTGTCCTTGTTATCTAAAAAAAATTCTTACACCATCGTCCCTTTTTAGTCGAATTTTCCTCACTTTTTACACTTTTCTTAAAATAATGACATCCAAAAAAAATGATAATATGGCTCAATTAACTACAAAGTAAACCCGTTTTAAGAGCCTCAAGTGTCAGTCATGATGAGTTACGGCCAATAAATTCATAGAGTAAAAGGATGCGGTATAATGGCGCAATGTGTCATCTTTCCCATATTAACTTGTCTCAAAATGAGATCTCTCCTCGTCCCCATGAAAGATGAGAAGGAGACAGGACTTGGAATAGTGATTACATCTTCTTCTTCTCATTCCTAGTAGCTTTCGCTCTACTCCAACAATTTTTCACATAAAAGCGTCTCTTCCCTCGTAATTCTTTTCTTTCCTCCTTAAACAACATAGGAAAAGCTAAAACTGACTTTTTATACGTTTCCTCGCCTGGAATGGGATGCATGGTTAGAATAAAAAACGATGACAATATTTCATATGTCTCTTAACATTTTATTTCCTTAGACGGTGGGATGTCAGGTGGCATGCTCCTTTTATGAGCGACTTTTGACAAAAAATGAGAAGGAGAATCATCAGTATTATCAACATCATCATCAGCAGCAAAAGCAAGATGATGAAGGAGCCACAGAGCAGGAAAATGCTTTCACTTCTCGCAACCCAGTAGTGGCCACAAAGCAGGAGAGTGTTGTGAGAATAGTTCCGGGTAAAATCAGTTGGCTACGTGAAGCACGAACTGAGAATGAAGAGGACGCTTTGTCTTCTCTGGAAAGTGGGAGTGGAGAGAGTGATAGTCCAGTGGTTTATGTGGTGATTCAGGAATATCCTGACAGGAAATGGAGGCAGATTGCTCAGGTACTATATATACTATATGACAAAGAAACGTAATGTAAATAAAATGTCCTCTCTCTCTCTCATGCCATTTCCTTTCTTCCCAGCTTTATTTTCTCTAGAGAAAAAAAATTGCCAGAAATATTATCATGTACATGGGAGCTTTTGCTCCTACTTTTTAAATGAGTTTCCGAGAGAAAAATGGTGTAATTTGTTTTTTCTGTTCTGCTCTTTTCCCTTTATTTACTGTATAGACAACGGAAACAGAGATAGAGATCCCAATGGAACTGACATCCACAATGAAGACAAAACTACGCTCTGTTCGTGTCCTGGTTGTTGGCCCTGAAGGTTTGTTGTCGGTGTACAGCCCAGAAAAACAAGAGCAGTTGGCAGATAATAACAATGACAATATCTCACGAGAAAAAATGGTTGTGGCTCAAAATGAAATTACAAAAAGTGGAGAAACCCTGAAGGAAAGTGATAGTGGAGATGGAGATGAGGTTTCTGAAACTGAGTTTATAACTACGATAGCTGAAGAGTTAATCGGAGATTCCTTTGTGCAATCTATTGTGACAAATGTTGTAACCCAAAGCCCTAGTTCTCAAGTGAATTCGCCAAATATAGCAAGTGCTACGACTTCCATTGACGGTAATCTTTTTGAGGGAGAAGAAACGGAGGAAGAGCCGTTTGAGCTGAGACGTGTCTCATTAATTCATCAAAAGTCGTTGGTTATCGCGGAGCTTCAGTGGAATGGAATTGGAAACAATCCGAGTCAGGAGTATTTGATCACTTGGGAGTTGACTGGAGGTGGGCTCAAGGGCCATTTGGTGACTGATTCTACATCTGTTACTCTTAGCTTGTGGCCTGATACTCTTTAC